>ML777234.1:930085-941222 GCA_009831015.1 Picea engelmannii
ACATATATCAGCAATATATCATCAACAAGTCATCATCACAATGAACACAAAGAACACAAGATGTATGTACAATTTTCTTTTTATTACGGACTACAATCCTTGGGTTTATCAGCAACAACTAAATAGAGTACAACTCTACAAGAGCTCCATCTCAATATGCAAGACTCAGCTTACATCCTTAGCACCAACTGAGATGAGGCAACAATCCTCAATAGATATCAATTTTTCAACAGGTACGCGACCTGTCAGTAGTGCAGCCCACGTGTGAATGCACCCTGGCTCACTACAGCTCGTGTGTGAACGCGGCTAGTGTATAATGCAACAAGCGTTTGCTTCTAAGCAACTAGGGTTTTGCTTCTCTTCATATGCTTAGAACCCTTATGTCTTCCACTATCCAAACTGACCCACAGCCAGTCACAATACATCCAAGCTCTCCAATAGCTTGTGCATGCTCCACAACAAATCAATATGAATGCTATCTCAATCATGTATAAACAACAAGTATACCATAGCAATCATGTCACTACTGAATCATAAGAGTGTTGCTCACTCCATCAATCAAATCAACCAAACTAATCCACATCAAGGAAGCCATAGCAAGAATGCCCTAAGCATTCACAACATATCAAACAATAACATCTATCAAGACAATAATGCAACCATACCAGTGTCTTAGTGATAGATCCGAGGCCATAGAATGCAGATCTAGAACCTGCCTCATCATCCAAGAGCTTGGCATCAACTCAAACACAAATCTCCATGATTTTATTTAGTCCACGCTCTATGTACACAGTTAGCCCGTGTGTACACTCACCCTATACACAACCAGCCTGTGTGTACATGCACCCTATACACAGACAGCCCGCCTGGGCATCAAAAAATAGGGTTTTTTGTGACTCCGAGACTTTTTCCGTCAAGATCTTTGATATTGATGAAACTTTGATGCATCCATGAGATCCTCCTCTCTCTCTCTCCCTTGAAATAGATATTCAATCATGCTCAAGAGATCCACACCAATAAGATTCTCTCACAAGAAGCTCTCCAAAAGATATTACCAAGAAGCTCTCCATTGATCCACAAAAGGATTCTTTTCAAATGTGAATTTTACAAGAGATCCTAGCTTCTTATTTATACTTTCATCTTCTAGGTGACTTAACCCATTTTTAAGTTACTTAACCCATTTCTAGGTCACTTAACCTATTTTCCTTATTTTAGGTTTAACCACTTTCCATGAATAGAAAGTTCTCCAATATTTTATCATTTAAATATTCCTTCTTGATTTTGTCACTTTACTTTATCATTTAAATAATCCATCTTGATTTTTTCACTTTACTTTATCATTTAAATAATGATTTCTTCTTTTCAATCACTTTTACTTCTTTGACCTTTTGGGGGTTCAAGCCTTCATATGGGGGTCCTCCAACTTCATAAGGCTATAACTCTCAAACCATGAGTTATGTGACATTCCACATACCACCGGAAATGGCATGACAAGCACTATCCATCTAGGATAGTTTCACCAACAACTTCATTGATCTTCATCTCATTATTCCAAATACAAGCATGGGTCCTCCAACCATTCTTCTAGGACAACTCATTCCATAAAGCATCTTCCCATGAGGGCTTTCACCATAAGGGGACCACTTTGGAGTTCATCCATTTGTGCACCTTATCAACCATGATAAGACACTAATGATTCATCTTTGCATCGACTGGTTTCCACTTGGACATATATCATTCTTATCAAGGACATCTTTGCATCGATTGGTTTCCACTTGGACATATATCATTCTTATCAAGGGCATCATATCAATCAATTACTTGACATCAATCAATGACATCAATCAAACCAAATCATTTACATCAATGACATATGATCCAACAATATCCCAAATAATCAAACCATTGGCATCAATGACAAACTATTGGCATCAATGACAACATGATCCAACAATCTCCCCCTTTGGCATTGATGGAAATACTAGCATTGATGTCAACTCCAATTACCAATTATTGATGTCAACATGTAGACAAAGCATGCTCTACATCAATAGTCAATGTGACTATCCCTCCACATCAATCTCTCCCATGTATCTCTCCCCATGAAGAGAGACATCAATCACATCAATGTGATTATCTCTCCCCCTTTGACATCAATGGCAAAGGGCCATTCTCCTCTTTGGGGCTACTCCCCCTGTCTTTTTGCCATTATATAATCTCTCCCCTTTTGAACAAGGTATATCAATCTAATGTAATGCTGAAAAGACATCGAACATACTCCCCCTGTGACCATCGCTCCTCCTGGAATTATGCTTATGTGCTCTTTCTTCAAATATAGGTCTCTTTTCTAGGTATGTATCTGATAAATATCTCCTCCTAGATTCATGGGAAGAAGAATGACTCCCCCTAAGGGTGTAATGTCCCCCACCTCTTAGAGAGGTGATGAGGAGACTCAGTGGCCTGGGCACCCCCACTAGGTCATAGTCTCACACCGAGGGGGAAGGTCAACTAGACTAAAGTTGTATTTTTAAGTTGACCTGAGAAAGAAAAAGGATAAAGGGAATAAAAGATAACTCAATAGAAGAATAGAAATTAACCATGGGAGTAACCTAACTCAATAGAGAATCAGAAGGAAAAATTATAAGTAAGAGGCTGGGGCGCACCTATCAATCATCCTGATCTTTGGTATATTTCTTGTTAGTGCTCTTGAACATTCAGTTTGGGGGTTTGTTGTACAAACCCTTGTGAGCAACTCAATGGTGAAATATCCACTCACCTTGTTCCACAGCTTGGTCTCGGGGATGGAATATTCCTCCACACCATTCTATTCTCAGCATATCTCGTTCTAGAGTCCCAGCAGACAACAGGACCGTATTATTGGGGAATTTCCAACAAGGGTGCACCCTTCCATTGAGGAGGGTTCAATTTAGCTATTCAGGAGGGTGCAACTCTCTTAGAATATTTCACACTTAGAGAGGTTTTCCTTGTACGTTGGGCTTGAATCTTCATGAGGAGGATCCCACTACCCTGATCTATTACTTGACCGAGTTTGGGCTCGTTTGGAGCATTCTTCCATCAGGGTCGAATTATTGAGGGCTTTTGTCTCCACTTAGGAGCGCGACATTCTCTGGTTGAAGGGTTCGACATTCAGATCTACTTGATACTGATATTCGTTACTTATTAAGCCTTTAGAGGCTTCTTTGTATTGACGGGAGCATTTTGTAGCAGCTCATATCTATTGTTTGTATGGCCGTCTGAGGTTTATGCCAGATCGGCCATCTATTGTATTGATCCCACATTGCTTATAATAAAAGGGTCAGATCCTTGCTTGTGCTTCTATATCTTGAATGTATGATGATCTTCATGTATTGAATGAATCTTGTATGCACTTAATAGCTCAATAAACACTAACACGTTCACAAACCAGTGGTAGTTAGTGATTCCACACCAGAATTTGGCTTGGGATCATTACAGTGGTATCAGAGCTTCGATCCTCCAAACCTGTGGAGGAATCGGCACATGCAGAGGTACAATAGTATTTGTATGGGTCGAAAGAAGAAATCGAGTAGTGAAACAGAGGCTGAAATGGAAGGGTTAGGGGATGACCATGAGCCTTTAGGCTTGGCTCTCATAGCAGCCGAGTTTGATAAGTTCCAGCAATCCATCAACCACATGGAAAGCACACTAGTCCAACACTTGGGCGAGTACCATGAAACTAGCAGAAGGGGACAGGCCGAACTCTCTGAAACTTTGAAGAGGGTTGACGAGAACCTGTAGATAATGAATAAGAATCAATCCAAGCTAAATGAACTTCTGATGCAATTGAACTATCAAGGGAAGAACCCTGATATGTATGGGAATAAGGAGGCTGGTGGATCCGGGGAAATCCATGAGGAGACCAGATACAATCTGGAGAAAGTAGTTAGATCCGAAGGAAGTCTGGATGGAGACACGGTCCAGGGTCAGATGGGTAGCAGGGTCAATCAGAGACGATACATACCTGCGTTCACAGATGATCATCTTGGTCAACATTCGGGTAGCACAGCTAACCCTAGACCTTACATGCCCACATTCAAAGATGAGCATGGGCAATAGGAACAAGTAGAAGAATTTGTGGAACAAATGGAAAGGAGTGCCAAAGAATACTACATTTTGGATATGAAGGTCCAAAGACAAATGTCCCTAGATCAGTACTGCCAAATCAAGTTCAGAAATCAACCTAGGACAAACCACAGGGGTAGTTTTGAGTTTGAACGTAGAACAAGGAAGATAGAAATTGCATACTTTGATGGTACAACCAAGATGACGGCTCAATATTGGGTACAGAAGTTGGATACCTATTTACAGCTCAACCCCATGAAAGAGATGGAGGCCATCAAGTTTGCCACCATGTACTTGGATGGCAAGGCCCACGACTGGTGGTACCATGGGCTCACCACACTCGGCCACAACCAAATTGTATCCTATACAGAATTCACTCAGAGGCTGATTGATAGATTTGATCTCGGAGATCCTGAGTTACATTTTCTGGAGCTCACCCAACTCAAAGAAACAGGTACCGCTGAGGCATACATTGATGAGTTCCAGAGGTTGGTAGTGATGGTGCAAGATATGTCCCCAACCAGACTCGTGATGCTCTTTACAGAAGGATTGATGGAACCATTGAAGGGTTGGGTTAAGGCCTTCAAGCCTACCAGCCTACAGGAAGCCATTTGGAAGACAAGGGATCTGGGTCAAGATGCTAAACCAAAATTCATACCCAAACCACCTCTTAACAATGGTGGAAGAGATCAAAGGCCTCCAATAAACCCGGGAGGATGTGACCCTAAGGGTTATGACAGGGGCCGTGGCAGAATAGATGACAACACCAGGAGGGAACTGAGAAGGAAGCAACTCTGCTTCACATGCAAGGAGCTATGGAATCCCTCACACAAGTGCATGGGACAAGGACAAGTACATTACATTGAGGTCACTTCAAATGACGAAGAAGAGGATGAGTATGGTCAGATACAAAACATGGAGGCCGAAACATTCGAGGCAGTAGAAGAGGAGGTTTCAAAACTAGATTGTGCGGCTGGAGAGAAGGCTACGTTAGCATCTATTAGCGGGGTACCCAAGTTCAACACCTTCAGGATGAGAGGGGTCTTGCAAGGACAGAGAGTGTCGGTTCTAATTGATTGAGGAGCTTCCCACAATTTCATTGATGCAGCATTGTTGAAGAGGAGGCACATACCTACAGTAGAATTTGAAAGATTCAAAGTGGAGGTAGCAGGTGGTAGTACTATGCCCTGTAACAGATACATACCAGGTATGAAACTCACCTTGGGAAGGCATGAGTTAGTTCAGGATGTGTATGTGATGGATCTTCTCGATACCAACATCATCCTAGGGGTGCAGTGGCTCAACACTTTAGGACCCATCACCACAAATTACAAGACCATGGAAATGTCCTTCATGGGGGAAGGAGGACGAAAGGTTGTGCTCAAAGGCATGACAGGTAACTCTTCCAGAGTGGTCATGGCCAAGAGGATGGAAGCAATCCTCAGAAGGGAAGAAATTGTATATGCAGTGGAATGTAAGGTCTCAACATGGGTGGATGAGAAGGGAAAGGTGCATTACACACCAGAGATCAAAGAAATCCTTGACAGGCACCACAAGGTGTTTGGGCCTATTCCTCCAGGGGTACCACCAGATAGAGGGTTTGAGAACATTATTGAGCTAGAGGAAGGGGCCAAACCAGTTATCACCACACCATACAGACACTCCAAGAAGTACAAAGATGAGATAGAGAAGGCCATCAAGGAACTTTTGGACATGGGGCACATCAGACCCAGTAGCAGCCCTTTTGCTTCTTCAGTAGTGCTGGTGAAGAAGAAAGATGGCACTATGAGAATGTACATTGACTTCAGGTCTTTGAACAAAAAGACCATAAAAAACAGGTACCCGATACCCAGGATTGATGAACTGTTGGACGAACTGCATGGGGCCATCTACTTCACGAAGATTGATCTTCGCTCTGGTTATCATCAGATCAAGATGAGGGAGGAAGACATCTCAAAAACAGCTTTTAGATGTCACTATGGCCATTATGAGTTTTTGGTGATGCCCTTTGGTTTAACCAATGCCCCTGCTACATTCCAATCATGTATGAACCATGTGTTCAACAAGCAGCTGAGGAAGTACCTGTTGGTATTTTTTGATGACTTTCTTATCTACAACAAGATGTGGGAGGAGCATCTCAGGCATGTGGATCAAATTTTGTCAATCATGGAGGAACAATCACTGTATGCTAAGGAGTCCAAATGTGAGTTTGGAATGATAGAGATCCTCTATTTAGGACACATCATCGGGGCAAAGGGGGTACAGGTACATCAGGAGAAAATACAAGCCATCATGGAATGGCCTACTCCTAAGACAATCACCGAATTGAGAGGATTTCTAGGTATGTCCACGTATTACAGGAAATTTGTCAAAGGATTTTCTTAGCTGTGTGCACCTCTGATCGATTTGACTAAGAAAGGATCCTTCAAGTGGGACGAGGAGGCTCAAATAACGATGGACAAGATGAAGGAAGTGATGAGTATGTGCCCAGTCTTAGCCCTTCCAGATTTCAGTCTTCTTTTTACCTTGGAGTGTGATGCCTCCGGGGAAGGAATAGGGGCCGTATTGATGCAAAAGAGGCACCCGCTTGCCTATGAGAGTCGGAAGCTCAGGGGTCCCGAACTACTCTACAACATTTATGACAAAGAAATGTTGGGCATCATGCATGCACTAGCCAAATTTCGGCAATACTTGGTTGGTGCCAGGTTTGTGGTCAAGTCAGATCATAACAGTCTCAAATATCTACTGGAACAGAAGGACTTGAACGAGAGGCAACAAAAATGGGTAAGCAGAATACAGGCCTATGACTTTGACATTGAGTTTGTCAAGGGGAAGAACAATGTGGTGGTTGATGCCTTATCCAGGAGGCCATCCATCCTTGCCATAACAGGGGTAACAGTTGACTGGAAAGACCATCTGGTGATGGAGTATGCAGAGGATCAGTTTTCATGCTAGCTACTGGATGAACAGGTACAAGATGAAGATTTCAAGGTTATAAATGACCTCATCTACTACAAATATCGAATCTTCTTGGTTCCTGGATCGACCTTCAAGGCTAAAGTATTGCAGGTGTGCCATGACTCACCAATGGCAGGACATCAGGGGATCAGTAAGACGTACAGGCAGGTGAGAGAGAGGTTATCTTAGAAGGGTCTCAAGGAGGATGTGATTAAGCATGTCAAAGAGTGTACTACATGTCAGGAAAACAAGGATGAGCACACGCACCCAGCAGGACTATTGCAACCCTTGCCCATTCCAGAGCACAAGTGGGAAAGCATATCCATGGATTTCATCACTGGATTGCCAAAGATGCAAGGGAGGGACTGCATATTTGTAGTGGTGGATAGGTTAACAAAGTTTGCACATTTCTTCGCCATAGCTACCGACTTCAGTGCAACACAGGTGGCTGAACTGTTCTTCAGGGAGATTTTCAGGTTGCACGGCCTACCCAAGACCATTGTCAGCGATAGAGATAGCAGGTTTATGAGTACTTTTTGGCAGGAGTTATTCAGGTTGGTTGGTACGGCCTTGACCCCTAGCACCAACTATCACCCTCAGATGGATGGACAGACAGAGATAGTCAACAAATGGGTGGAGGGCTACCTCAGAAACTATGTGGCAGGGCAACAGAAAGCATGGACAAGATGATTTCATCTGGGAGAGCATTGCTACAATACCACCCAGCATATGTCCATTGGCATGTCGCCATTCTGAGCCTTGTATAGCTATGATCCTTTATCGTTTGTGGAGATTGCGTTTGGTGATAGCAGGGCACCTATGGTACAGGATTGGATCGAGCAGAGCCAAGACATTCTCAGGGAACTGAAGGATCATCTACAGAGGGCACAAAACCAACAGAAGGTCCAAGCAGATAAGCACCGAGTTGATCATACTTTTGAGGTTGGCGACTTAGTCTATCTGAGACTGCAACCATACAGGCAGGCGTCCATTAAAATAAGCAGAGCAGAGAAACTACAGCCACATTTCTTTGTACCCTATAGGGTCAGCAGAAAGATAGGGGTCGTAGCTTATGAGCTGGAGCTTCCATAGGGTAGCAAAATACACAACATCTTCCATGTCTCCTGTCTTAAGAAAGCCCTCGGCCAACACATCAAACCTATTGAGGTATTACCCCCCATGGAGGAAGAGGGACAACTTATTCTAATTCCGGAAGAGATATTGGAAGTCCAAGAGAAGAGGCTCAGAAACCGAAGCATCAAGGAGTACCTGATCAGGTGGAAGGATTTACCCATTGAGGATGCCACTTGGGAAAAGGAGCACATGGTCAGAGAAGCATGTTTGGAATTGCTTGAGGACAAGCAATTTCAAGCAGGAGAGACTGTAATGTCCCCCACCTCTTAGAGAGGTGATGAGGAGACTCAGTGGCCTGGGCACCCCCACTAGGTCATAGTCTCACACCGAGGGGGAAGGTCAACTAGACTAAAGTTGTATTTTTAAGTTGACTTGAGAAAGAAAAAGGATAAAGGGAGTAAAAGATAACTCAATAGAAGAATAGAAATTAACCATGGGAGTAACCTAACTCAACAGAGAATCAGAAGAAAAAAGTATAAGTAAGAGGTTGGGGCACACCTATCAATCATCTTGATCTTTGGTATATTTCTTGTTAGTGCTCTTGAACATTCAGTTTGGGGGTTTGCTATACAAACCCTTGTGAGCAACTCAGTGGTGAAATATCCACTCACCTTGTTCCACAGCTTGGTCTCGGGGATGAAATATTCCTCCACACCATTCTATTCTCAGCATATCTCGTTCTAGAGTCCCAGTAGACAACAAGACTGTATTATTAGGGAATTTCTAGCAAGGGCACACCCTTCCATTGAGGAGGGTTCGATTTAGCTATTCAGGAGGGCGCAACTCTCTTAGAAGATTTCACACTTAGAGAGGTTTGCCTTGTACGTTGGGCTTGAAACTTCATGAGGAGGATCCCACTACCCTGATCTATTACTTGACCGAGTTTGGGCTCGTTTGGAGCATTCTTCCATCAGGGTCAAATTATTGAGGGCTTCTGTCTCCACTTAGGAGTGCGGCATTCTCTGGTTGAAGGGTTCGGCATTCAGATCTACTTGATACTGGTATTCATTACTTATTCAGCCTTTAGAGGCTTCTTTGTATTGACAGGAGCATTTTGTAGCAGCTCATATCTATTGTTTGTACGGTCGTCTGAGGTTTATGCCAGATCGGCCATCTATTGTATTGATCCCACATTGCTTATAATAAAAGGGTCAGATCCTTGCTTGTGCTTCTATATCTTGAATGCATGATGATCTTCATGTATTGAATGAATCTTCTATGCACTTAATAGCTCAATAAACACTAGCACGTTCACAAACCAGTGGTAGTTAGTGATTCCACGCCAGAATTTGGCTTGGGATCATTACAAAGGGTATGTCTCCCCCTATCTTCTCTGCAAGATGAACAATATGCTACCATATGACGATCCTTGGACCTGTTCATGCATCAAACTTGTGCCATACCATACATCATGAAACAATATATATGTCATCAATGAAATAGAGAATCATGCACAATATATCCACCAAGTACATCATGTACCAAAATGTGCCCCAATTGCACAACACCCATGTACATCAACCATGTACATCAACAATGTGCCAAAAGATATCATCTATGAAATATATCCACCATATGCCAACATCAATTATGCCAAACATGCGCATCTACCAATATGCTAACCATGTGCATCTACCAATATGATCCAACCAATGTGCATCTACCAATCATAAGATATACCAGCCATGTATACCACTAGATTATTTTACATAATCCAATAGATGAGCATTTGATCAACATTAATTCATACTCTTGGGTCAGTGCCATGCACCCAAGATTTATTTTATATCATAACCTTGTGTGATCTCACCATGAAAACCTGCAGAAAACAGTGTCAGAACCTGCAATAAACAATGTCAGACTCTGTAGTACAAAGTTATACCATCACATGAAACTCCAAGCCATGTGCATTGCCTTTTTCCCAAGGCTTTACAACAGACATGCGGCCTGCTGCACAACTGAGCACGTGTGTACGCGGCCTATTCAAGGTCATCACGCGTGTGCATGTGACTGCCACCACTGTTACCTGCGTGTGCCTTAGTAAATGACACATTTGAACTTCCCTTCAATCTTTCATTCTGATCTGGCTACTCTGTCTTCTTCACCCACTTTTGTAAATGACCCTTCTCTTCAGAACTTGAGCTCTGAGTATCCATGTTTTCAAAGATGACTCCCTTTCTTACTTCATTCCTTCTTCTAGCCATGCTATGTGAAGTCCTCATCATGGTCTTTCTTCTTGTGTTCCAACACTCCCGGGATTTGTGGCCAAATCCACTACAGCTGTAGCATCTCATAGAGTTACAGTGAACAACAATATGTCCTATTTGATCACATCTCCAACACCTTGTGGTGTTATAGAATCTTCCATTATATCCCCTTTCATAAGATCTACATTCAAAAGCTTTGTGACCATATCCATTACATGAATAACAATGCCCATGAAAAATACTTTCATACCTTTGCTTTGGTGTCCCAAAAATGTCTTCTTGATTTCTTCCTTGCTTTGTTCTTTTGAAATTTTCTTTGCCTTGTGTAGATGGTTGTTTTGCACCATTGTCTTCCTTCTTTGATGGACTTACCTCATGCTTCTTTGAGGTGCTTGATTCAGCATGTTTATCTTCTCCTTTGCATCCAAGATCTGATTTATCACATGATGGTCTTTGACATTCCAAGATTTCATCCAAGATTTGTGAGCTATTCAAGAATTTGTTTGAATTCTCTACCTTCTTTCTAAGGTCAACAATTTCAGCTTCTAATTTGCAACATGAGTCTTCCTTTTCATTTATTTGAATCTTCAATATTTCCTCTATTCTTTTGTCTTCTTCAATTTGGGTCTTGAGATGGACAATAGTTTCAAAACTTTTACTAATCTCATCATCTATATTCATGTCTTCTTTTCCATTCTTTAGTCTTGTGATCTCTTCTTCCTTTTCTTCTAATTTAG
>ML777234.1:953759-989911 GCA_009831015.1 Picea engelmannii
CAAAGGTTTATGGAGGAATTGGGAAAGAAGCAGGAGAACAACAAGTTGTACTGTGACAATCAGAGTGCCATTCACCTTGCAAAGAACTTAGCCTTCCATTCGAAGACTAAGCATATATAGTTGAGGTACCACTTCATACGATCTTCCTTGGAAGATGGACAATTGAAGCTGGAAAAGATACACACTAGCCAAAATCCTGCAGACATGTTAACAAAGGGAGTAACCAAGGAGAAACTGAGTTCTTGCTCAGTTTTAGTTGGTCTTCAAGAATGAAGATGAAGATGAGAAATTTTCCAGGTCTAAGAAGGTTCAAAGTCCAGCATATACAACAGCGGTGGAGTTGTTGAGATCAGTCTCCAAGTGGGAGATTGTTGGTTGTGGAGCCTGATTATCTTCTTGATTCAGAGGTCCTTGCTTTCAGCCATGTCTATACCCCATGAAGTATTTACACCCTAGAAGTATGTACACTCTTCCACGTGGGGGAGTGCAGAGGGGCCTATCCCCCCGGCTGGGGGGTCTGGGGACAAGCGTGCCCCTGGCAGGGGTTCAGGGGCGAAGCCCCCCAAGCAAAATTTGCCTTGTAAAAGTATATTGTAATTTCATTGTAAATCTGGACCGTTCATTATAAGGTCGCAGATCTAACGGTAGAGATTATGTTAGGGTTTTTTTCCCTAGAAGGCAACCCTCTTTTATGAGGGAAATGTATTACGAGTATGTATGATGGTGAATATTGTATTCTGAGAGAGGAGACTGTGAGAGAAAGAAGAGGAAGTTACAACGGGTTTTGCTGTAGGTTGTATCCCTTCATTTGCTGGATAATAATAAAGGAAGGACCTAGCAATTTCTCTGGTGGATGTAGCCCACACTGGGTGAACCACGTAAATCTGTGTCTCTCTTGTATTGTGTGTCTTTTGTGTTTTGTTTCTGCATTTGTTTTATTTTATTGCTCCGCGGTCCTATTTTTCTAACATGGACCAACCGAGGAGCGACATGATATGAATAGTGTTGGAGAGGGAAGACGCACATGCACAGAGGTGACCACCATAAAGTCTGATCCATTGATCGGACGATGAGACATGGAGGCGCGTGCTCGAATAGTTAATGCCACTCTGGCTGGAGTGAGGGTTGCGCATTTTCATAGTGTGAGAGGAGGGGAGGTGCATGCACCAGTCACGTGGATGGTACTGTGATGGTAGGTGCCATCCCCTCCACTTGGACACTTGTAACCTACTAACACCCCATCCATGGATAAAGATATTAAAATAAATAAATAAAATTAAAATTAACTCTTAATAAAACTACTTAATGATTATATCCCAATATTAACTGAGAAAGTTTTATGACACATCAAATTAAACATTTTTTGTGAAGATACATGATATTGTATAAAAGAAAACACAAAATACAAATTACACTTAAAACGATTATATTTCTTATTCCCATTCTCATGAATCAATAAATCACTATACTTGGCCCACAATTATGTTTCTTGATCGTAATGTATCATTAGACTTGGCCCACAATTATGTTTCTTGATCATAATGTTTTACTTTGTAAATATTTTCTACTTCATAGTTCAAATATATGTGAATTTTGTAAATCTAATCCTACTTGTTATTTGAGGTAGTCTTTGAAGCACATAAGACTCATTTCCCTAAATCATAATGGACTGAAAACTTTTGGTGGGAAACCACTAAGCTTGTCAAACGTTGTGAATAAACAAATATTGTGATACCATCATATATGTTTTTCAATGATGGAGATGTAATTTTTTCCCCATAAATAAGATGAATAAGATGTGACAAATTATAATTTATATTTTATCGACAAATAATGTACATGAAATTACAGTAATCCCAAATTATATATTATATTTTATTTATATATATAATATTATTTATAATTATATATTTTATTTTATCGATAAATAATGTACATTGTATATTTGTGTACATGAAATTACAATAATCCCACATGTAGAAAATTCAAAAAAATTGAACATATCACATTATATTATGTCGGCCTTATATATGATGCATGAAATGATATGTCTAACTTGTAAATGGATCTTTAAATATAGACGTATAAACCCATTGTATTCATAAAATCATTGACTATGCTTGTTGAGAATTGAACAATAATGAAGAAGGATGAAACTTCCCTACCAACGGAAACATGAAACATGCAAATAAAAATAAGGACAAAACTCCCACACCAATGGTTGAATTATGGATAACTTAAATTGATAGCCTAATAGAATCATTGTTTCGGAAATTTTAAGGCTACATAACACTGCATAGATTCATATACCAAATTTCAACACAAATTTCGCTTGCATGCAAGAAGAGGGATGAGCCATGAACACCACAACAATTTGTGTTGATTGATCCCTATATCCAATCTCCGACCATCAAATATCCTCCTCAACAATTGTCCTCCAATGAATTAAACCAACACAAACTTTAAAAAATAAATACAAAACATCGATGGTCTGAAGGGAGGAAGGAAGCATTCGTCCTTGACTCAAAGTTTAAATTCATGTAGAGGAGAAGCAGTGGTGGAGGCATAACAGAAAATAATTAGATGATTTATCATTTTAGGTGATAAATAACTATGAAAAAAGGAAATCAATAAGGGTGGCATTCAATGGTTGGCCAAGAGAATGGTAGATGTGACAATCCCCCATATGTACCACCCTCCACGACGTGAAAGTGTAAAATACAGAGGTGTTCGGTAGCGCAGCTAGGGGAAATGAATTGCAGAGACCAAAAAACCAAAGAAATGAACCAAAAAGTGGTTGGACACGTTTACTACACCCAATACAGGTCGCATTTTCTATTGATGAAGTAGTTGGCTCGTATTCTATTGGACTAGTCGATAAAGAACTCATACCAAATTACACATCACATATTTTAATAGGTTGAAGAAAAGGAAAACGTGGCAGGTTCCCAATGGATATGTACAGACAACCAAGAGAGGAGGGAGTCATTCCTTTAAAAGAACGCCTTCGATATAATAACAACTAGCATACCCCCGAAGCAGGGGAAATGAAACACCAAAGGGAATCAAGACGATATGTTGTTTGGAAATAAGAGAAGTGTGTTGGATGGTTCATGGATAACTAATAGAGGATCCATTGAATAGGGTCCATAAATAATGTATTTAATTAATCTTTTAGATGGAATTCCTTCTAGTTGGTACCATTCATGATCGACAAAAACCCACATTCCTAAATAGATGGATATGAAGAAGAAAATTTGAAGTTGCAAAGTGAAGAGGGATTTGAAGAAAAACAAGATTAGTTTGACGAAGAAGACATCAAGACAAATATCACCATAGTAAATGGTTTGAGTAAATTAAGAAGTAATTTGAATTAGAGGTTTTGATTTTAGGCATTGATTATGTCAATAGGTTAAGGTAACAACATGTTAAATTACGGAGTAGGAAAACACAAATAGGAAAAACAAGCTTGGGTTCAAATTTGATTTGGATTAGGAGCTAGAAAATTGGTTTAGGGTTAGTAATGGTTTTGTTATATCCAAGTATAATATATTAAGGAGAAATGATGATCTTGATATTAGAAGCAAGAAAAAGTTGTTTCTTATTCAGAGTGCTTATTATGTTGGGTTTCAATGAAATGGGAAAATACTACTCACTCCTGGGTCCATAAAAGTTGAATTGTCACTTTTATGGACCCTACAAAGTGATCATGTGAGTTGGGGAAGTAGAATATGAGTTGTAGCTACAAGAGGGTATAAATATCCACAACACCTTTGATGTATCCTACCTCAATAAGGCATTGGGAAAATAGGTCATCGCTTTCATCGATCTTCCTCCACTAGATGAGGAAGGGTAGTTTGTTCTAGATCCATAGAGGATTGTTGATGTCATGGAACAAAGGATGAGGATAAGTTTTATTAAAGAGTACTTGGTTGTATGGAGAGGATTTCTCACAAAATATGCTACCTAGGAGGGAGAGGATATCTTACAACACCCTGATCTGGAGTTGCTTGAGGACAAGCAATCTTGGGAAGGGAGGACTGTGATGTCCCCTCCTAGTTGATCATGACAGAGGATGACTCAATAGCCTATATGACTCCCATAGACTATAGTCAACAAGGAAAAAGGGATTCAATAAGGTTTATTTGGTGTCACTGGGTTAAAAGAATGACAAATCCTAAAAGTGACATTAAATAAAACAAATAATTATATTTAATTGGAATTGGAGGGAAAATAAAGTAAGGGTTTGATTTTTTAAAAAGGGGAAAGATATAGAAGGTCGAAAGGAAGGATAAATAGAGGTCTAACCCTTCTCTTTGGCATTATGTTTTGATCTCTTGTTGATGTTCTCTTTGAGCCAAGTTTTCGTTAGGGGTTGGAAAACTCCTTCCATTTCAGTTTATTTTCGGTGGTGCAATATCCACCGTAGCTAGACAAAGAGGAGGATTCATATGAAGTCCTCATTTGAGTCTATTGTGGTTTTTGGTTTCATCTTAGAGGGATTTTGCAAGCATATCATCTTGCGCAGGGGGTTTGCGACATTTTTCGAAAGAGGTCAATCGCCATATCTGTAGGTGCCAAGAGGGTTTCGCGCAGATAGGAAAGGAAACACCCTTGCGAATCGTCCTGCGAGGACCTCTGTGAATTTGGGGTTGCAGCAATTCATCGGTTCAGGATTACGAGGGTTACAGAGGTTTCTTTCAGAAAAAACATAATTGAGCAGGGTCAGGCTTTGCGAGCCTTGGACACAATAGATTGGCATCATTCCAGGTTTTCTTATTGTTTATGTAGTAGATTTTACAGCTTATTGGAAAACATTATATTTGTGTGCTTAGGATAATTCTATAGTTGTTATTACAACCATTAGATATCATTATATTGTTGAGATTTTGGGAGTTTCCCTCCATAATTATATGCAATGGTTATCTGCTCTATTTCATGTGTAATGGATGCATGCAATATGTTTGGAAATATTATTATTTGAGAAAACTATTTGTAAAAAGTTAACACCATTAATATGAGTGTTTGGTACTTTTACATAAGAAGAAATAACAATTTTGGACAGGAAAACAATATATCCCCACCTAGCCTAGTCGGGGACATTACATGTGGTAGGCTCCGTGCATATAAATGAACCTCCCATGGCTCCTTCTTTATGCTAACTATGATTGCTTGTGTTTGTAGGGGAGATGTGTGCTAATTAGGTGGAGACTTTGGAATTGTGGCAATAATGGTGGTGGGTATGGAGATCATGAATATAGGAATGATGGTATAAGGTGGTGGTTATGGAGGAATGATAATAGACATATGCCATTAAAAATTTTCATTGTGAATTCTTATTGGAAATCATACTTGTCACTTCTTACTTTGAGTGGTTGTATGAGTACAGTGATGATGGAGTTGCGACGGTGGAGGACGAAATCACATCAATAGTCTTAACCATAATTGCAACATTGACATTGCTAGTTATCTCCATCTGGAGTGGAATGATGGTGGTGCTCATAAAGTGATGGCCGCAAGAAGAGTCCCAACAATGAGAGTTGAAATGATGGAGCTACAAAAACATATGTTGTTTTCCCAGTGGTGTGGATAGGAATTGCAGCATAAATGGTGCAGGTGAAATGTGTGAGCAAAAAGTGAAAAAATGAGGTGGATCTGCAAGCAGAGTTTCAACAATGAAAATGAGAGGGGAGATATTTGGGGAATGAAGCGGAGCCGCTTGTGGAGTTGTATCCAAGGGAATGAAAGAAGGGAGATTCGTGAAAGGAAGGAGGGTTGCAAGTGGAGTTGCAACAAGAGGAATGAGAAGGGAGAGGTTTGGGAAATGAAGTTGAGCTATAGAAGGGAATTTCAAAAATGAGAATAGTTGCGAAAAAGAGAGTTGGAGCAACAAGAATTGGAGCAAAGGGAGTTGTAGAAAAAGGGAATTGTAGCAACGATATTAGTTGCAGCAAAGGAAGTTGCAACAATAGGAGTTGTAGTAAAGGGAGTTGCAACAACAAGAATAGTTGCGACAAAGAGAGTTGCAACAACATGATTTGCAGCAACACAAGATGCAAAAAAGGGAGCTGCAACAAAAGGAGTTGTAGTAAAGGGAATTGTAACAACATTGTTCTCCCTTGCATATCCTGAAAAATAATATTATTAGAAAAAAAAGTGTTTATTAAAATTCATTGAGAAGGATCCTAACATAACCATCACAAAACCATGAAGTTCCCTTCTTGTTTATTTCATATATATATATATATATATATATATATATATATATATATATTTAATATGCTAGCTAGGATGATTTTCACACTTTTTTCTTTTTCTTTTTCTTTCTTTCTTTTTTTTAGGAGTAACTATCCAGTAGGGATTCATTATTATTGAATGAGTTCCAGATCACTATCGGTCCATCCATTTGCAATATTCCTAAAAAAGGCTTCCATTGATAGGAGTCAACAATATAAGCAAAGTATATGCTAGATAGGATGATTTTCACACTTTTTTCTTTTTCTTTTTCTTTCTTTCTTTTTTTTAGGAGTAACTATCTAGTAGAGATTCATTATTATTGAATGAGTTCCAGATCACTATCGGTCCATCCATTTGCAATATTCCTAAAAAAGGCTTCCATTGATAGGGGTCAACGATATAAGCAAAGTATATGTCCATTATCCATTAGAGGAATTTTGTCTGTATCTATGGTACATGGCCCCATTGTCATACACTATATCAATCTCATATGGACCGAGCCATCTGCTGTGAAATTTTCCTTTTAATTCCTTGAACCTAGAATCAAGTAATAATTCCCAGTCTCTAGCCTTGAACTTATTTTTCTTTATAGACTTATTGTGCCATCTAGCCCTTTGATGTTGTATCATTGTGGCTCGGTGTAGGGCATCATGTTGTAGTTCGTCCTGTTATCACCATAATAAATTTCTGTGGGAAATTTGGTTCTCAAAACTTAGCGCGATGCTAAACTGATGTAGAAGCGTGATAAACTGGAGGACAGGACCATATATAGTAGGAGAATGTCCCTTCGAATTCAAAAACCTATTTTTGCAAACAATTGTCAAACCAGAACATATTTCTGAGAGTCTATCCCTGCCAATGAGTGTAAGTATCATGGTTACTAAATTCCAATGGGTCTGTTCCATACCGAGTTAGATTTTAGGTCTAGATAACGACAAGTATGTGGTTGAGGCCATGTTAGGTTTTTTATTAGAATTTTTCCAATCAGAGTCCAGTTAGTCAGTGTGCATCAACTTTGATAGATTCATAGATGATAATATCCATAAGAAGCTATTGAATTTTCAGTCACTGATACATTTAAGATATTACACATACTTGCTGAAGACTTTCCTGGAGACAAACAAGAGAGATTTCCCTGAAGCAACATTCATATCAACTGAATGTAAAAGAATCACAATCCTCATTTTATCAACAAGGTCATGCCTAGGTTTTACAACCTGATTTTCAACATCATCCTGCCAAGAGTCCTAGATGGCATGAGTATTTATTTACAACAAAATCCAGAAAATGAAGTGGGGGACTCGGTGTTGTTCATGCATTCAACAATGATATGGGTTTATGGTTGTCATGAATCCCCCTATCTTCTGCCTATCTTTATGACACCCAAATTCTTTTTGTTGGAGTTCATCAGACAAAGAATAATATCAGATATAAAGCACTTCCTGAAATTACACAAGGATTCCAACCTAAAATTTCCATTCATCATTGGACCTTTTGTCATCAAGACAAGATCATGTTTGTCTCAGGTCCAGGCCAAGCTCAGGGAGTTTGGATTTGCACATCGATAGGGAAGAATATATGATCCACATCAAATCATATCCAAGAGAAGAATTATGAACAAACATGCCCCCTATGAGCATGAACATGTTGAGGGTTTTGGAAAATTGGCAAATCTAGATGTATGTGCTGATATGGAAGCAATATTGCAAACAGATCAAACACAAAAACTGGAGGCAACCATGCAACAAACTCAAATACAACAGACTCCTCAGAAGTTGATAGTTAAAGTTCCCAAGATAAGTGTTTACAAAAAAAGGAGTAGTTCAGAGGCCCCAGGCACCAGCAATCAGCAGACTGCCCCTAAAAAGATGAAGATCACACAATCCCCACAGATAGCGGATCTAGAGGAGGATGAGCCTAAAGAACAAATAAATATGGATATAGTGGAAAGTGGCTACATGTGTTCAGTACATATCCATCTTTCTTGAGTTTGGAACTTGTTATGGTATCTTCCTCTCAACAAACATGAAAAAAACTACTAGATTTCCTATGTAGGTGATTTCCACATTAGGAAAATTCGTAGAAGTTGTTACCGATTCACTTACATCAAATTAAACTAAAGAAATAGTATCCCACCATGCCAACAAACCAACCAACTGTGAAGTGAATAGTAACACCTGCACCATCGACATGGATTGACTTCCTTGCCCACTATCAGGGTTTAATAAAGCCATTTCAAAATTGAATGAAAAGAGAAGAGGAAAATTTAATCTCTCTGAGTGTGTGAAGAAACAAATATCCAGTTAATCTATTTGTTGTTTTGAGATGCAAACCATCATATCATATTATTCATCTCCTTTCCATAGATATTTAAAGAAAGAGTACAAACATATTTTTTTATAATATAAAAATATTTCAGCTTTTTGATACCGATTATTTAATATATCTATTTTTTTTTTATCACTAATTTATCTATTAGCATGTCTTTGAAATGGAAAGAGGAGAGAACTAAATGTAAAGTGGATAAAGGAAGTGGCCCTTGTGAATCACAGAATAGAAAAAGATGAAGTGGAAAGAACATGAACCACAAATGAAGAGAACATATTTTTTTTTTATGTAAAATAACTAGCATACCCCTAAATTAGGGGAAAGGAAACACCGAAGTGAATTGGGTTGGTTATGTTGTTTAAAGACCGTGTGATTTTGTTTTTGGATGGAAAATTAATACTTCAGAAGGTCCATGTTCATCCCACATTTGACAATATTGGCCTAGCCCATTCAAGACAAGTTAGATAATATTAGCCTAGGTCACTCCTCCAACATTTCTCTCGACTTCATGAAGCACATGGACCTATTATAAATAGCTACATTCTTGAAATGTTCTCCATTTATCCTTTGGGAAAGGTTCGAGATTCTCTCAATTTATCCCGTGGCCAAAGCAGAGATAAGTCATCTTCTACCTGATGGATTTGAGAGTCGAACCAGTAATCAAGGACTGTACCTTCCTTCATGGGTGCATTAGAATCATGTTCTTTCTCATCCATCTACTATTGGTTTCCTTCCTTTCTCATTGTGGTTTTCGTAAAAAGCATCTTACATGGATTTAAGGTTCTTTTCTTGTTTGAGGGGTAGGGTTTCTATACTAATATTCAAACGTTGTATGTATGGCATCGTGAAATCCATGGTGGATTTGAAGGACATGTAACTAATCTATGCCATTGTGTGTGCTTCAATTAATGGGTGTGCTCACAATATAACGACCAGTTTCCTTCAATTCACGTCCGCCATATACATATTGAAATTCGAGTATTAATGAAAAGGTTGAAAAGTAAATATTTATTTCCAAATACTCTGAAGTTAACCTGTCCTTATAAAATGAAATTGGCTGTAATATACCAGATATGAAAAGTATACAGAATAGAAATAAAATGCTAGTAATGGCAGAATAACAACAATATAACCAGAACAATCACCACAATAATACTGAAATGATATAAGAACAACAACAGAAATAACACTTTGAATCTGAAAGCAATGTTCACAGGCCTCTTCGAGGGGGCAACCTCGAGTTGAGAAGAGCTCTGTTACAATAATATCCAAGCTAGGGTTCTCATACCCTCGAATCCTATTTATACTAAATATATCTATCAAAAGAAGCATCTAGAGGAAGATCCTTCTAGAAGCGAAAGCTTCTATTAGGTCTTCTTACATCCACCTTATTCTATTTTATTGAAAGGTCTTATTAATATTGACCTTTTATTACATCCAAATATATTGTTCTACCTATGTGCGAGTTAGGAGCCTAACATGTTCGCTCCCTTAAAAACAGCCTTGTCCTCAAGGCTTGAGATGTGGAAATTGCTGCAGAATGGTAGCTGGTTCTGAAGTGGCATCCGCTGGAGTAGTATCTTTCCACTGGACTAGTACTTCCTTGATGGTTCTCTAACGTAGGTGACGCTCACGCTGGTCCAAAACTACTTGTGGCTGTAGTCAAATGGATCCTTTTTCAGCTAACTCAGGAAGGTTGGTTTGAATTTGGCACTTAGCTCCAATCACCTTCTTTAAGCATGAAACATGAAAAACATGATGTAGCTTCGAATGACTAGGCAAAGCTAGCTGATAGGCTACCTGTCCCACACACTTGAGAACGGTATAAGAACCATAAAATTTGGGCGCTAGCTTCTGACAATGCTTGGCTTTGAGGGAAGTTTGCTTGTAAGGTTGTAGTCAAAGAAACACCCGATCCCCTTCTGCAAATTGATGTTCAGAGTGAACTTGATATACTTGTTGCTTCATGCGATTCTATGCCATGACCAAATTCTCTTTGAGGTTACGGAGAATAGCCTCTCAAACTGTAAGTGTTTGGTCAACTGCCTAGACCTTCGAGGCACCCGGTAACCATTGAGCCCATTGGTTTTTCTTTTCTGAGGCAAAACACCTCAAATATGTTTCCAAACACTTGTTGACAACTTCCGTTTGACCATCAGTCTGGGGATGATAAGCTGGGCTAAGATGCAATTGGGTGCCTTGTAGTTTGAACAGTTCTTGCCAAAAATTGCATGTGAAAGTTGGGTCATGATCATAAACAATAGAGTGTGGCATGCCATGAAGCTTGAAGACCTAATCCATGAAAAGTTGAGCCACTGTGGATGTTGTAAATGGGTTTTGAAGAGCATAGAAATGAGCATACTTAGAAAGGCAATCAACAACCACCATGATGACTGATTTATTTTTCGATTTGGGTAAGCCGGTAATAAAGTCCATAGATATATCCTTCCAAATAACAGGTGGAATCGAAAGAAGTTGTAGTGTGCCCAAAGATTTGACTATTTCTCCTTTGTTGCATTGACACACATCACATTCGACAACAAAATTACGAATGTCTTGTTTCATACCCTCCCAAAAAAAAAAATGTTTGACCCGATCATAGGTTTTGGTGAACCCGTAGTGCCTTGTTGTGGGTGTAGCATGAAGCTCAGAAAGTACCATGGAATTAAGCTTTGATTTTTTACTTAAATACAAACGACCTTTGTAGTGAAGCTCATCATGGAGCCAAGAGTACCCTGGGGTAGCTGGAGCATTGGACTGCAATTGTTGGATCATATGCGAACTTTTGGGATCTTGTAGCCATTCGTAGCGAATGGCTTGGAGCCAAGCTAGTATAATGAAGGAAAGAGAAAAAAGGGATCCTTCATCTTCATATTTTCGGGAAAGTTCATCTGCAACCACATTGTCTTTGCCTTTCTTGTAGATGATTTCATAATCATATCCTAAGAGCTTAGTCACCCATTTTTGTTGCTCTGGGGAGGAAAAGCGTTGTTCTAGAAAATACTTGAGGCTTTGATGGTCTGTCTTAATTTGGAAATGTTGCCCCAATAGATAAGGGTGCCACAGAGCAACGACATGCAGAATAGCCAACATTTCCTTTTCATAGATTTATTTTCCCAAATTTCTGTTAGAGAGTTGCTTGCTGGTAAAGGCCAAGGGCCGACCCTCTTGCATAAGGACAACACCAATTCCCTTCCCAAAGGAATCACATTCCAAGACAAAGGTCTTTGTGAAATTAGGGAGGGCCAAAACTAGAGTGGTGCACATGGCCATATTCAAGGTTTGAAAAGTTTCAGCAGCTGTTGGGGTCCAAGTGAAAGAGTTCTTTTTTAGGAGAGTAGTGAGAGGTGTTGCAATCTTTCCATAATTCTTAACAAACTTGTGATAATAACATGTTAAGCCCATAAATCCATGCAAGCTTTTGATATTCTTTGGGTGGGACCATTCTTACATAACTTCAATCTTTTTTGGATCCACTCGTATGCCATTCTTGCCAACCAGATGACCCAAATATTCTACTTCTGAGGCACCAAAAGCACATTTAGACTGTTTCAGGAAAAGTTGGTGCTAAGAGAGTAGATGGAGAATGTGATCTGCATGAGAAAGATAATCTATCCAGGTTTTTCTATAGATGAGGATATCATCAAAGAAAAACTAAGACAAAATGGTGGAGAAAAGGACAAAAGACATGATTCATGAGACTTTGGAAGGTGGAGGGTGCATTACACAAGCCAAAGGGAATGACCAAAAACTCATAGTGGCCCTCATGAGTTCTAAAGGTAGTCTTGGGAATGTCTACCTCTTTCATACGTATCTGGTGGTAGCATGAACGAAGATCAAGTTTAGTAAAGAATTGGGCACCACTCAATTCATCCAGGAAATCATCAAAGACATGAATGGGAAATTTGTCTTTGATGGTAAGCTTGTTGAGGGCACGGAAGTCAGGACACATCCGCCAAGAACCTTCTTTCTTCAGGACCATGACCACAGGATAAGAGTAGGTGCTTGTATTAGGGTGGATAACCCCAACATTAAGTAGTTCTTGGACCATTTTCTCAATTTCATTTTTTTGGGAAAAGGGGTGACGATACAGATAGATGTTGGGGGGAAGGCTTTCGGGGACTAGGGGAATGGAATGATCATGAACGCCACAGGAAGGCGAGAGTCCCTGGGGAGTGGAAAATACCATTTGATGTTTAGAAATGATGGCTTGGAGGTCTTGTGGCACTGAGGGTGTCTATGTTGTTTGTATGGCATGGAGTTGGGCAATAACACCAGAATGACCTTTTTTGGGCAGTTTTTCCATGTGATGGGAACTAATGGTCTCAGGTGAATCGGCGGTGATGCCTTGAAACTTATATTGGAAGCCCTCCTAGTCGAATTGCATGGTTAATTCCTTAAAATCCATGAGAATGGGACCCAAAGTCCTTAGCCATTCTACACCTAACACAATGTCACAACCGCCCATGTCGATAGCAAACATATGAGTTTTCAGGTGGTAGTCCCTAATTTGTAGTTGCACATTTTCACAATGCCCTCCACATTTCATGGAGCCACCATTGGCAATCATGATTTAAAAATTATTGATGGCATGGATGTAGGAATGAGTTTCTGGGCGATGCGGCGATGAATAAAATTGTGGGTGCTGCCACTATCAACCAAAATGATGACCTTCCTGTGCTTTATGTAACCTATGAGCTTGAGGGTTTGGGGAGCGGAGAAGCCAGTGAGAGCATTGAGGGAAATGATCGGTTCTACTTCTAGAGGATCTGAGGGGGGGGTTATGTCAGTGGTTTCAAGTGACTCAGACACAAGGGGAGTGTCAACATCCTCTTCCAAAGTATCCTCGAAGATGGCCATAAAAAGCTTTTGTTCCTTACACTTGTGACCTGGGAAGTATTTTTCATCACAGTTATAACAAAGACCTTTGAGTTTTCATTCAGTCATTTCATCCTTGGTCAATTTTTGGATCTTCAGTGGAGTGGAGGGAGTAGTGGGATTTACTGGCTTAGGGTGGGGGAAAAAGGGGGTTTTCCGATTTTGAGAGGATACAATATGTTGTGCTTCTTTATCCTTTTTGGTAGCTTCCACCCAACTTGGGGGTCGAGCCATGAGGACATGGCCCCGAATCTCATCCTTGAGGCCACTGATAAAACATTATCGGAAAAAGGCATCAGACATGCCCTCTGTTCGAAAAGTCAGGCGTTCAAAGGTAGCTATAAAGTCTTCCATTGTTCCTGATTGTTTCAACTTTGTCAAATGGCCCAAATGGTTGGTGTTCATGTCAAAGAATTCATAAATCTCGGCCACAAAGTGTGTCCAAGAAATATACCCTTGACGGGAAGGTTTTCTCCATTACCACCATTTCCATCATTCTTGATCGAGATGGAGAACACCATACCCGAGTTTGGCCAAGTCATCTGTAATGTTGTATAAAGAGAAATAATGTTCCATTTGGGATACCCAACCAGTGGGATCGAAGCCATCAAATTTGGTCACATCCACCCGTGGAAGGCGTAGGTCATGTTGGAATTGAGGGGGCTAATAGTTACGGGAATGAGAGGAACTTCCAATTTTAGTCTATAGAGGGGTATCAATAGGGATATGTAGCTTGGTGCATAGGTTTGAGAAGACCGATTCAAGTTGGTTGGTGAGGTCTTGTTTGATTTCCTCCATTGAGTACTGCATGGTTGTATTGATGGTGACAACATTGGCACTGAGTTGTTTCACTTCTTGTTGGGTCTCCGTGAGGCTAGATTGCAAGGTGTTGAAGAGACCTTCCAAGTCTTGGCTACGGGTATGGGCCATGAGGATGGGGGAACTGAAAAGTGGCGGGTGGGGTAAAAAAATTGATATGTATGAATGTGATAAGGGCGAAGAGATGAATCCAATGGAATAGGTCTCAAATAAATTTTTTACACCTATGGAGTTATACTCCGGTCTGAAGAATACTGTAGTGATGAAATGCCCACAATCTTAACCAGAGAGAAATGTGTAGTGACTTGGCAACCCTAACACAATTGCGCAGCAATAGATCTTCTCTGTCTTAATTTGTTTATGTTTCTGTCCCCAAGGGTTAGGTATTCAAGGGTTCTACAAACAAGGGTTTGCCCTGTGCTATAGCTCTCTGATATACGTGTGGGATCCAACAGTAGTACTCGACCCAATATCTGAGGGCACTAACTAAGGATGATAAACCATACCCTTAGCCGTACTACCCAACTACCCAGGTACTAGAGAGTATCTTCCCGAGTGTTGTTCTCGGTGGCACTATAACAGTCAGGGGGCCGATCGGTTTATCTAAAGAGGGCTTTGGGAAATCTAGGCTGATCTGTACACAGGTGTTGTCTGATGCGCTACCACTTGAAGGGGTACCAACAGGGGTTACCAGGGTGGCCAACAGATGTGAGCTTAAGAACCACTAGTATTTCCTGCGTGTATGAATCCCTCAACCGTGGGTTTATGTGTTGAACGAAAAATCTCTATGGCTTAAAGACGTCGGAATACGTTTCTACCCTGAAAAAAATTTACCCACAATTTCTGGCAAGGAAAGTGCTCTAATACCATTTGTAATATACCAGATATGAAAAGTATACAGAACAAAAATAAAATGCTAGTAATGGCAGAATAACAACAATATAACCAGAACAATCACCACAATAGTACTGAAATGATATAAGAACAACAACATAAATAACACTTTGAATCTAAAAACAATGTTCACAAGCCTCTTCAAGGGGGAAACCTCAAGTTGAGCAAAGCTCTGTTACAATAATGTCCAAGCTAGGGTTCTCATACCCTCGACTCCTATTTATACTAAATATGTCTATCCAAAGAAGCATCTAGAGGAAGATCCTTCTAGAAGCGGAAGCTTCTATTAGGTCTTCTTACATCTGCCTTATTCTATTTTATTGAAAGGTCTTATTAATATTGACCTTTATTACATCCGAATATATTGTTCTATCTATCTGCGAGTTAGGACCCTAACATTGGTGATTTCTAGCAATTAGTGACTAAAGATTCAATTCATCCCAAAAAAATGTTCATTAAGCTTAAAATTAAAATTAGGCAAAAGTGTACATAAAAACCTTAAAAAAATAGCGAAAATAAAACCCTTTTTTAAGCAGAAGCACTTTAAGCAGAAGAAGGGTTAAAATGAAAGATTTGTTTTGAAAGAAACCCAAGAACTTGAAATTCAGAGCATAATTCAAGCATACATTTTTGAGCCATCACAATTGACATAAACATAGTCGAGGGAGTGTCGCATGATCATGTAAATGCAAATCCAAATGGATTGTACGTTGGCCACCTGCTTGAAAACATCATAATAGAGTTATGCTTCAAACACATTGTCCTTGAGGTACGCTCCATACATGTAAGGTGCCTTGAAAGGAAACTTTGCTAGCAACGACATTCAATTTGTTGGTGTTGGAGACATTGATGTTTCTAAAAGGAGAAGCAAGCTACTGGTGAGACTATGTCATGGTAAGCACCGATGACATTGTGGGCTAGCTTTGCATCTAAAATTTTCAGGCTTCTAAAAAAAATCCTAAAAAAAATAATATAAATCTCTTTGACGTTTAAGATTCACATTGACAAACCATTAAACCTATATTAATGTGATCATATAGAACCATAACCTTTATTATTAAATTTGCAATTCACTTTTAAGGTGCAAAGGGACAAAGGCTGGGAGTTATTGTACGAAAACTGTGTGAGAAGAAACACATGTGATGGTTGACATGCATCGCTCTAGACACCAAATCAAGAGCCTAAATTTTTTGATTGGAAATAATATGTGAACACATGTTAGTTAAGAAAAATTTCAAAGCTTAGGAGCTAATATTGATTATTATATAGTCACTAATCAATACTTATAATTGATATTTATAGATCCTGGAGACGTAGATCATATGTGTTTTTTTAGAATGCATATATGAAATCCTTTGTTAATACTAAACTAAACTGTAATGAAATGAATTATTACTATAAATAAATAGGAATATTATATAGATAAGAAATCTTTCGTTATGAATGGGCTCATAAGTACGTAATAATATTACACCCCTATATTGTCGATTTTTCCATTCTTGTTTGTGGTATAAATAAACTGTAATGAAATGAATTATTGCTATAAATATATAGGAATATTATATAGAGAAGAAATCTTTTGTTATGAATTGGCTCATAAATACGTCAAAACATAATATTACACCTGCATATTGTCGATTTTTCCATGCCTGTTTGTGGTATTTTTCAATATTAAAATGACTATCTGCAATAATCATGGGTTTTGGATATAAAGTCATCCACAAATTTTCTTAAAAACTCATGCCGCGTCTTGAAATTGATTCCCATGCCCGGTGACATGGTTTAGAATTCCAACCTTAGACGAAATAATACGCTCTAATGGCATGTACAGTTTTTCTTTTATCCTTTTTGGGAAAAAAAATTAGAAAGGCTGCTCGACTGGAAACACAAAATGTTGTTGCCAAATCAGAGACTTGGTGGAATATGTTTTGATACGTTGTTTTATGTGTAATCAATATAGGGGGTTATCGTGGAGCCTCCTTCCAATTCCAAAATATATCTATCGGCGTTAGTGCTTTCCATGGAAATATTATGTATCATATCATGTGCAAAGCACATAACCATGTCATGTTCGTAATTTTAACCATGTCATGTTTATAATTATAAGATACAATCCTTTTATCATTATAATTCATTATTTTCTTCTATCCACACAATGTGGGATGGAAATATTATGCATTATATTTTATTTTATATGTTACAAGCATAAAATGAAATTATTATACATTATATTTTGTAGGTTGGAAAGCACAAAATCATGTCATGTTAAATACAATTTTTTATTTTTAATATTTTAGAAAAAAAATTAATTAAAATTATCAAAATTAAATAAATAAATAGTTCTATCAATTAAGAAAACATATGCATCCTAAGAACATTATAAACTTGTTATTGAAATTTCCATGGCTTAAATGTCATAGTCCCTCTCATAAGTTGACCTCATAAGGGAACCTTGACATAGTTAGTTAATATGTTGAAGTTTGGTTTCTACATCTTAACATTCTATATTAATTTTACTATCTATTTATTTAATGGAAGTATTCCATGAGATTTATGGATCCAATTTTAAGCCATGTTATTTTGTGTGTACTATTTAACTTGATTTTTCATACTTTGCAAAAAATTTTAACTTCTTAGTTATAACCTTTGAGTGGGAAAAAGGAAAAATATAATAGTGTTGTGACAGCCTATAAATATCCACGTAGAGTCAAAATCTAGTGTTTCTCTTAGAAACTACTTCTAAGATCACACTAGAACAAAAGAATCACCTATTACTATAAAGATTGTTTAATAGATCAATTAGTTTGCATGGTATTAACATATCATAGGTTAATTCATTGATATGCATGTTTATTAAGTCATAAAGGACAAAAAGTTTTGAATTTATACTAGAAGAAATATAAGGTGGAGTCCATTCTATATACCTCCAAATGGTCATAATAAGTTAAAATTTCTTATGGCTCGCATGTAAAGACATTTCAAACGCTAAAAACATGGTAGTGAAGGACAAAATTCTTTTACTCCACCAAAATACTAAAAAAATGATCCTTAATAATATGTAAAATGGAAAACCATATTTGAGGATAATACATGTTTTTTTATATAATATAAATCATGTTAAAAAATGAATATCTCTCCATCATGGTACCATCCCATCTTGTAACTTTGTATTTTAAAGGTAGTAACTCTAAGTTCATTAGAAACAATTTTATCTTTATTTATTGATTTATGGAAGATTATTAGTATCAGTTCTAGTTTTATTTAGTGATTTATGGAGATTGTGTAAAATGTTAAATATCAAGAATTTGAATTAGACGGTCATTATACAATTTCTATGCATAAAAGAAACCTGCATTTGTGAATTGGATTGAATGATGTGGGAAATCAGTGGGATGTGAAGTTGTCATTAGTGAGGTAATTGCTAGCAAGGTCTTGAATACTACCATTGTAGCCTTTTTAGAACTGAACATGCTCAAGAACTTGGTTGGATATGCACTCATTGGTGTTATGGGGGGGCAGGGCCAAGGGGTTCAATTCCCATCCATCCAATATTTTCTTTGTTGTATTTATTGCAGCAGGTCAATATCCTACCCAAAACATCAAGAGCTCTTCGCATTATATCTCTTCAACGAATGAACCTTTCATGGGGGGCATTTTTCTCAATACTTCCATAAACAAGTGCCCCACTCCCAACCACTACGAAGAAAAGTTAATGAGGCGGATTTTATATTAATAACATTAAAATTAAAAGTAGTCTCACCAAATCATGATGAGGTGGATTTGATGTAACTATTATTAAAATTAAAAATATTCTCGCCAAAACATGACGAGAATATCTATTATTAAGGGGTTCTACTGCTCTACATATCTCTCTTTTTTTCAATCAAATGAAACTCAACATGAAGGAAGTTGGAAGGAATTGACATCCAATTGTGGAAGGGATATACATGTATCAATCACAATGTCTTTTATTGAGGTAAGAGAAATTCCCCACGTTAATGTTTTTTTTTGAAGGCTTTCTTTGGATCAATAACGATGAAGGAAAGTATTAATGGAGGTCTATTTCAATTTTGGTTTTCCTTTTAGAAACATAAATGTATCCAACAACAACAATTTAAATTTTGTTTCCAACAACGTCTCCTTTCAAGTCACCTTACATGTACAGGGCAGACCTCGAGGCCAATGTGTTCGAAGCTCAACTCTACGATGATGTTTTCAAGAAGTTGGCCAATGTACAATCCATTCATCTTTGCATTTACATGATCATGTGACACTCCCTCGACTATGTTTATGTCAACTGCATGATGGCTCAAAAAGGTATGCTTGAATTATGCTATGAATTTCAAGTTCTTGGGTTTCTTTCAAAAAACATCTTTCATTTTAACCCTTCTTCTGCTTAAAGTGCTTGTGCTGAAAAAAGGGTTTCATTTTCGCTATTCTTTTAAGGTTTTTATGTACACTTTTTCCTAATTTTAATTTTAAGTTTAATGAACATTTTTTGGGGATGAATTGAATCTTTAGTCACCAATTGCTAGAAATTACCGATTTCATTTTATAAGGATAGGTTAACTTTAGAGTATTTGGAAATAAATATTTACTTTTCAACCTTTCCATTAATACTCGAATTTCAATATGTATATGGTGGGCGTGAATTGAAGGAAACTGGTCATTAGATTGTGAGCACACCCATTAATTGAATCACGAACAATGGCATAGATTAGTGACATGTCTTTTAAAGACACTGGGGATTTCACCATGCCATACATACAACGCTTGAATATTAGTATAGAAAAGCTACCCCTCAAACAAGAAAAGATCCTTAACTCCATGTAAGATGCTTTTGACGGAAACCACAGTGAGAAAGGAAGGAAACCACCAGTAGATGGATGAGAAAGAAAATGAGTCTAAGGCACCCATGAAGGAAGGTCCAGTCTTGGATTCCTAGTTCAACTCTCAAATCCATCAGGTAGAAGATGACTTATGTCTGCTTTGGCCACGGGATAAATTGAGAGCATCTAAAACCTTTCCCACAATATAAATGGAGAACATTTCAACAATGTAGCTATTTATAACAATTCCACGTGCTTCATGAAGTCGAGAGAAATGTTGGAGGAATGACCTAGGCTAATATTATCTGACTTGTCTTGAATGGGTTAGGCCAATATTGTCAAATGTGGGGTGAAGATGGAACTTGTGAAGTATTAATTTTCCATCAAAAATAAAATCACACAGTATTTAAACAACATAACCACCCCAATTCACTTCGGTGTTTCCTTTCCCCTAATTTAGGGGTATGCTAGTTATTTTTCATAAAAAATTATATGTCCTCTTCATTTGTGGTTCATTTTCTTTCCACTTTATCTTTTTCTATTCTGTGATTCACAAGGGCCACTTCCTTTATCCAATTTACATTTAGTTTTCTTCGCTTTCCATCTCAAAGACATGTTAATAGATAAATTAGTGATAAATATTTTTAGATATATTAAATAATTGATATAAAAAAGAAGAAATATTTTTATATTATAAAAAACTATATTTGTACTATTTCTTTAAATACCTATGGAAAGGAGATGAATAATATTATATGATGGTTTGCATCACAAAACAATAAATAGATTAATTGGATATTTGTTTCTTCACACACTCAGAGAGCTTACATTTCCCTCTTCTCTTTTCATTCTATTTTGAAATGGATTTATTAAACCCTCATAGTGGGTAGCTGGGAAGTCGATCCATGTAGATGGTGCAGGTGTTAATTTTCAATGCACAATTGGTTGGTTTGTTGGCATGGTGGGCTAATATTGCTTTAGTTTAATTTGATGTAAGTGAATCGGTATCAGCTTCTACGAATTTTCCTGATGTGACAATCACCTACATAAGAAATCTAGTAGTTTTTTTCATGTTTGTTGAGAGGAAGATACCATAATAGAATCCAAACTCAGGAAATATGGATCTGTATTGACCACCCGTATCTTTGTTGTTGTTGTAGACCGAGGAAAATTGAAGTGGACCCATGTCCATCATAGAAAACCTGTCATGTAAAATGTTTCTTACGGCAACAAATTTTGAGGCTGAACTTCCTATGATCAGGAGGTCATCAACATATAGAACTAAGATTATCAAGGAGTCAAAGGTTCTCAACATGTAGACATTTGGATATGATTTACATATTAAAAAATGTTGAGAAAGCAAATATGCATCCATCTTCCCATACCACGCTCTAGGCGCATGCTTGAGGCCATAGAGTGACTTTTTCAGTCATCATCCTAAGGATGATTTTTATATGAACCCCTAAGGCTAGTCCATGTAAATATCCTCTGAGAGATCCCTATGAAGAAAGAAATTTTTCGCGTTCATTTGGTGAACTTCCCACCCCCTGGCTGCTATAATGGAAAGCACCAATGAGATGGAGTCTATATTTTGTACTGGAGCAAAGGTTTAACCATAGTCTATATTTTCTACTGGAGCAAAGGTCTCACAAATCTTTCTTTTCTATTTTTGAAAGAGAAAGAGGAAATGTATTATTACCTTCATTATGGTAGTACAAGGAAAACATATTTGTTACTTCAAACTCTAGATGAGCCATATCAATCTTGATTCTTGTTGAGTGGATTGTTTACATGGTTGAAATATTAAGAAAGGTAGATACTCATTAAGAATTATTGTTGTAAATAGAACCTGCAAAATGGGCCAAAGAAAAAATTGATGGACCAATACTTATTTCTCAACAAAAAACTTTGTCTTGGTTAAACTTGGCTTGGTTAATTTTGGTTAAAAACTGGCCTTTGTGGTAGCAAAATCATTTCCTTTCTTTTTTGAGGGTTTGTGAGAATCAGCTCGTCAATACCCTAGAGGTTGAGGTGGCCATGCCCATCATGGGAATGGAAGAGCCTTTGTGTCGGTAAACCAGGATGGGATTGTACATAGTCGTGGCTATGCATGCACACATTGGTCATAGAGACTACAGGAAAAGGGGCCTTTGGCACCATTTAATGGTTGGAGGTGAGATTTAAACCTATCCTTGTTTAGGGGATGGATGTGATTTGCTTTGAGGATATTTTTTTTTATTTGTCAAGAAAAAAAATCTTGATCTCTTATGATAATTAACAAGATGGAACTTTAAATTTCAAAATGAAAACGGACCAACAAATTATTTTTGGGTTGCCTTTGACTTGGTTTTGGGTTGTATTTGACTCCCAACAACTTGAAAGTAGGCTTCCAATTCTCCATAGTATGAGTCTATTAAAGAAATAAGATTTAAAATTAGAGAAGTGTCACTACTTGATAATATTTTCTTCAGAGCACATGCAATACTTGTGTGAAGAAATTATTAACCTTTTTTATGAGATTCAAGAATGAGAGGATGTTTGCAATGTTGTATAATTACGTTAATTTGGAAACAAAAATGAGATGGAAAATGCAATAAAATAATTGGGTTTGACCATTTGAAAACTTCTAAGGAATAATATAGAAGAAGAGAGCATGAATCTTTTACTTTTTAACTTTGTTGATTCTGTGCATTCACCTAGTAGCAACTTGGAAGCATTTTCCAATGGTACTACTTGAACTTGCATGAAAGAGATATGAAAAGTTAGGTTTCATCACGAGATTAAATACAAGGGAAAACAAGTAGAGATTAGCACGTGGTTTTTTATAAAGAGGTGCATAAAATTCTACATGAGAAGGCCTAGAGATTTCTCACACTTAAAATCTACATATTGATGCAATAATTTAAAACCTTATATGAAAAATATGTTTTTAAATACAAAAGAAAGAACAAAATATTCTTTAGAACTTGTTGTTAACTACTTTAGATTAAAATGAATTAGTCTTCGATGCGTTATAATGGTTCCATTGACGGTGGATTGCTAGAAGAAATCGTGTGTACTAAGAGGGGTCCATCTGGCCTTACTCTGTTATAGGATCATTCATGCAGTATTTTGAGTTGAGATTACATGGGCATACAATCATCACTACTCTTATTCATTCCATTTTGTTTGATAGTGAGGCTCATATGTTAGTGTTGGGTCTCCTTCTTCTTCCCCTAAGTGAATATTTTCACCAACTATTTATAACCATTTAGGACTACCAGAGATCTAGAAAATGAGTTTAGAGATCGAGTATAACAAGATAAAGTAACTTTAGAATCAGGTACTTAGTTTCAGAAAGAAATGGAGAATTTGATGGCTTCTTGTGACAATCTAACCCAAGGCTTCAACGATTTCACTATTCAAGTTAAGAAAGAGATTCCTTTAATGGATTCTATTTTACAAGGATAAGCTATGTTGTCTCAGTGATGAGACAATCATAGTGGTGGGGCCTATTGGTGCCTAATTTTATGGTTTTGAAGAAATTGCGTGCAAATAATCTTTGCATGTCTAGTTTTTCTTTGCGGGCGTATTTTATCCAGCATGCCCAGTTGTGTGTTGCATACCCTATTTTGATTTGCATGAAAAAGTTATGAACGTACTTAGAATTAATGCACTTTCTTATATGTGTGTTGGAAATTTCTATTTTAGGAGGTTGTAATTATATTGTAATTGATCTAAAGTGTATATAAAGGAATATAAATGATAGGATGAGGGTTGGATAGTTGGTTAATTGAGTCTTGTATTAATATCTTAGTATTAGAGATTGTATGGAGGAAGTGAAGATTAGAGTTTAAATAATTTGACAATTGTATGGAGTTATAAGGAGTCATGTATGGATTGAATAGAAAGGATTGTGTAATGTTTTCCCCTTTAAAATTTTCTATGTTATCTGTGCTTATCTAAATGTATAAAGAATATCTAGTAATAACATGCTATTACATATTTTGTTTTCTTACTATTCAAATTTACTCATATAATGTTCATTAGTGTCTCTAGTGAGACCTTATCCTTTTAGGATGTTGAATATGCCAAACTAATGGAAATGGACTTTATTGTAGGCCTCATTTTAGAACTTGAGGTCTCAATTTAACATAAACAAATAACATAAGTAATAACATAAGAAATAATATTAACTCGCAAATACCTACACATTGTCAATTCATACATGAAGTCATTGAAAGACCTACTAGTGCACCATTAAACTACACAATCTAGAGCTTAGACAACTTTGATCAACATATGCATCATCCATTGCATTTCCTCACAATTAAAAACACTATTCAAAGAACCTTTACTTATGTTCCCCATTCCCTGCACTACACCAGTCCAACAGTCTTACAACACCCACTCCATTCCAAAACCTCTAATCACATAAAGGATAGAAGTTTCCACATTCTAAATAAAACTATAGATTCCAAGTGAAAATACTTAACATCTTCTCACAAAATACAGACTTGTCGAGGACACTATTGTTATGCTTGTGACCCCCTCCACTACACTACCCATACACACACCAAGGAACATAAACAACACCAAAGAATTACAAAACTTAACAACCATTAGACAAAAACACAATGCTATATAAAAATGAGAGAATATTCAAATCCAAAAAGACAAATCCACATACTCAATTCATATTCTATGCAAACATTCAACAAATAAAACCAATATTTTAAAAAATCTTAATTTTTATTTTTATTACACATATGTCCTAATAAAAATCTTAATTTTTATTGTTATAGGATCATTCATGCAGTATTTTGAGTTGAGATTACATGGGCATACAATCATCACTACTCTTATTCATTCCATTTTGTTTGATAGTGAGGCTCATTGACGCAGGCACGCCAACCACCACGGTGCACGTCCGCTCACAGGACCTATCTTCTTCTCGGCCCGAAGAACTCCAAGGTTCTTCTATTTCCCTATCAGGAAATCTGCACCCACAATTCTCTTCAACGAGATCCTCCCTTCTTTACTTTCGGAGGATCGGGACTCGCGTCTTCGCAAGTTCTCTATCGATTTCTGGGCTCTCGGATCTCCGAGACCTGATGGTCAGTCAACTCGCTGAATTTTCCACCTTTCATAACTTTCTCTCTATCGCGACTTCGCAACTCGCGACATCAAACACTTGGTCCTCTAACTCCTGAGACCCGATACGCCGAAATTCCGATACGATCCATGTCACTCAGCACTTCGCAACTCGCGAATCCTAATGCCAATACTTCGGGACTTCTCGCGACAAGATCCTGAGGACTTAGTGCCACCTGTATTCCACTCGTCGACTCTGCTATGGCCCACACTGTCCTCCAGCTGTCGGGATATTTCTATCTCGCGATCTCACAACCCTCGCGTCCAAACTTTTGAGTCTTTTCTCGTGAGGTTCTGATATACAGTCCCACATGCGGATCCAACGGTCCTCCTTCGTTCCAGATCCAACGGCTATTCTCTTCTCGCCTCTCTCATCCTCATGACTTTTTAACACTAATTCTTGGGCTCTTACCCAGTGAACTCCTGAGTTCGTGAGATCTTTCGATCTCTCGCCACCTGTCCTCCTTAGATGGATGGCTCCTGTCTTCTCGCTACTTCTTGGACTTGAAAACCAATGGCCCAGATTCTATTGGTCGATCCAACGGCTCTTGTCTTCTCTCTTCTCACGACCTCGTGAATTTGAGCACCCAACACTTGGGCTCTCAACCGGCGAACTCCCGAGTTCATGAGATCACCGATCTCTGCCACCTGTCCTCCTCAGATGGACGACTCTGATCTTCTCGCCAACTCGCCACTCGTGACTTGGGGTACCCAATGCTTGGGTTTTTAACCGGCGAACTCTCGAGATGCGAGATCACCTATCTCTGCCACCTGTCCTCTACAGATGGACGGCTCACAGCCTCTCGCCACTTTGCTACTCCAAACCCTTCAGACCTTCCCGCTGTAACCTCCTTGCACCTCTGCAAGATCTAACGATCCTCGGAACCTCGTGAAATCTTCCGAGATGATTTAGACCATCCATTCTTCCTTTTGTAACTCACGAAAGGAGGAAAGTGTATCTCTCCACGAGATTCCTTCATCACTTCGCCACCCTGTGATGCTTCTCTCTGACTTCGAATCACCCTTATCTACGCTGATATTCAACGACTCAGAGCCCTATCCTTCCTGAGCTTTTGCTAAGTTACTTCAACCTCAATGAGGTTCTCTGCACGCACTCCTTGCGGCAAACCTGCGAACACTTCAATTGTTCGAGCTTCCTTTGACTCTGCGCTATCCTACAGTAGCAGTCCTCCAAAGCTTCTGCTCAGATACACAACTAAGACTGTCTCCCTTAGCCTGCGCACACCTTGCATGGATCTATACCTAAATGCACCTTCACGATGAATGATAACAAAAGCTATCTCTTTGAGCCTTCTGTCAACGCACTCCCTTGCAGAGGACTCCAACTGCACTCCTTGTAGGAATCCTTGCTCAAGCAGAGAAACGATTGTAACTCATTCACTTCCTCTCAGACTTCCATCTCGACACATGAACTCATACACACAGCATAACAACAAATGCATAACAGGAAGAAATTCTTAGAGCATTTAACACACATACACAGAGAATAACACAATAACCATGAATCTAAATCAACTTATTCTATTAATTCAAGATCTGTACATGGGTGTTCTTCTACAACTCTCTGCTATTCTCCTATGCTCTCTAGCTTCTTCTTTTTTCCTGTTGCTAATTGTTACAATGATACAAATGAGGGTGTCAATGATCGGTTTTTCCCTCTTCCTTCTAGAACTGTCTAATCTAAGAATTCAATTCTATCTACCTGCAACTACTACTATAAATGCCTCTGTCTATCTCAGACGAGAGCGTATGGCTCGAGGTCTGATTACATTCTTTCCAAGGTGCCAAATTAAATGTTCTCATTTATGTTCAGCGCATCAGCTTCAAGGGAAAATTTAAAAATTCAAAAACTTGCGCTAGACGTCTTCCAACTGTCTTCTGCTTCCACGTTGGTTTTGCTTGTCATGAGGGATGATCCTGCATCACTCATCTGTTAGTGTTGGGTCTTCTTCTTCTTCCCCTAAGTGAATATTTTCACCAACTATTTATAACCATTTAGGACTACCAGAGATCTAGAAAATGAGTTTAGAGATCGAGTATAAAAAGATAAAGTAACTTTAGAATCAGGTACTTAGTTTCAGAAAGAAATGGAGAATTTGATGGCTTCTTGTGACAATCTAACCCAAGGCTTCAATGATTTCATTATTTGAGTTAAGAAAGAGCTTCCTTTAATGGATTCTATTTTACAAGGATAAGCTATGTTGTCTCAGTGATGAGACAATCATAGTGGTGGGGCCTATTGGTGCCTAATTTTATGGTTTTGAAGAAATTGCGTGCAAATAATCTTTGCATGTCTAGTTTTTCTTTGCGGGCGTATTTTATCCAGCATGCCCAGTTGTGTGTTGCATACCCTATTTTGATTTGCATGAAAAAGTTATGAACGTACTTAGAATTAATGCACTTTCTTATATGTGTGTTGGAAATTTCTATTTTAGGAGGTTGTAATTATATTGTAATTGATCTAAAGTGTATATAAAGGAATATAAATGATAGGATGAGGGTTGGATAGTTGGTTAATTGAGTCTTGTATTAATATCTTAGTATCAGAGATTGTATGGAGGAAGTGAAGATTAGAGTTTAAATAATTTGACAATTGTATGGAGTTATAAGGAGTCATGTATGGATTGAATAGAAAGGATTGTGTAATGTTTTCCCCTTTAAAATTTTCTATGTTATCCATGCTTATTTAAATGTATAAAGAATATCTAGTAATAACATGCTATTACATATTTTGTTTTCTTACTATTCAAATTTACTCCTATAATGTTCATTAGTGTCTCTAGTGAGACCTTATCCTTTTAGGATGTTGAATATGCCAAACTAATGGAAATGGACTTTATTGTAGGCCTCAGTTTAGAACTTTAGCTTTCAATTTAACATAAACAAATAACATAAGTAAACATTAAATGTAAGGAAAACATAAATAATAAATTAAAAAACAAAACCAAAAAATGTACATACAAACACATCATTCACTAAAGATATAGTAAAAACATAAACAACATTTTTATAATTATGAACTTCATGTGAGAATTTGCAAAACGTAAATAAAAAATTGAAATTACATTAACATTTCAACTGATGCAATCTTAGATCCCATCTGAACATAACCACTCTTTGAAGAACTAATTGAAACGCCAATAATCTATCAAGAAATAATATTAACTCGTAAATACCTACACATTGTCAATTCATACATGAAGCCATTGAAAGACCTACTATTGCACCATTAAACTACACAATCTAGAGCTTAGACAACTTTGATCAACATATGCATCATCCATTGCATTTCCTCACAATTAAAAACACTATGCAAAGAACCTTTACTTATGTTCCCCATTCCCTGCACTACACCACTCCAACAGTCATACAACACCCACTCCATTCCAAAACCTCTAATCACATAAAGGATAAAAGTTTCCACATTCTAAATACAACTATAGATTCCAAGTGAAAATACTTAACATCTTCTCACAAAATACAGACTTGTCAAGGACACTATTGTTATGCTTGTGACCCCCTCCACTACACTACCCATACACACACCAGGGAACATAAACAACACCAAAGAATTACAAAACTTAACAACCATTAGACAAAAACACAATGTTATATAAAAATGAGAGAATATTCAAATCCAAAAAGACAAATCCACATACTCAATTCATATTATATGCAAACATTCAACAAATAGAACCAATAATTTAAAAAATCTTAATTTTTATTTTTATTACACATATGTCATTAAAAATAAATAAAATAATGTAAAATTAACTCTTAACAATACTACTAAAAAATTATAACCTAATCTTAATATTAATTAAGAAAGTTTTATGTTCCATATCAAATTAAACCATTAGTAAATCTATTTCTTACTTGTAACCAGTCTTTGAAGCACATAAGATTTGTTTCCCTAAATCATAACGAAGTGAAAACTATACTAGTAAACCACTAAGCTTGCCAATTGTTGGGAATAAACAAAAATATTTATATTTTGTTGAAAGATGGAGATGGGAATTTTTTTGGCATAAATAAGATACATCAAATTATATTTTATCCATAAATAATGTACGAGGGATTATAATGATCCCACATATAAACAATTCAAAATATTGAGCTTATCACGTTGTATTCTTTCAACCTTATATATAATGCATAAAATAATATGTCTACCTTGTAAATGGATATCTAAGTATTTATGTATAAATCCATTGTACCCGTAAAAGCATTGATTATACTTGTTGAAAATTGAACCATAATGCAAAAGGAAAAAACTTCCCTACCAACAGAAAAATGTAGGACCAAATTCCCATACCAAAGGTTGAATTATGGATAACTTAAACCACAATCCTAATCCTAATAGAATCACTCTTTCGTAGACTCTACGACTACATAACACTGCATAGATTCATATGCCATAATTCAACACAATTTTTTCTTGAATGCAAGAAGAGGAACAAGTGATCAACAATACAACGATTTGTGTTGATTGCTCCTTACATTCAATTTCCCTGACTAACAAATCTCCTCCTCAATAATAGTCCTCTAATGAATTAAACCAACAAAATTAAAAAAAATATACGAAGCATCCATGGTCTAAAGGGAGGAAGGAAGCATCCGTCCTTGACTCAGAGTTTAAATTCATATAGAAGAGAAGCAACGGTGGAGGCACAACAGAGAAAGAAATAGAAAATTTCTTGTTTCAGGCCATCAAGAATTATGAAAGATAGAAATTGAGAAGGGTGATGTTCAACAGTTGTCCAAGAGAATGGTGGATGCAACGATTCCCCATCTGCACTGCCCCCTCCACGAAGCACAAGTGTAAAGTGTAAAATAAGATGTGTTCTGAAACACAGTTGGGGAAATGGGTTACAAAGACCAAACAACCCATGATATGAAACAGATAGTGGATAGGAATGTTTGCTACACCCAAGACAAGATGTTGTTGTTATCGATGAAGCAATTGGCTCATCCTATTCTCTTGGATTGTTTAGTAAAGCGCTCGAAATAAATCATATGTGGCAGATTTTAATAGGTTAAAGAAAAAGAACACGTGATAAGTTCTAAATGGGTATGGACAAAAAAAGAAAGGCCTAGGGGAACCATCCCTTCAGCTTAATTAAGAAATAAATTTCAAGTTATCATTATGAATAAGAACGTCTTCATTCATGATAAGAGGATATAAAATTATTTCTTATAAAAATTAAATAAAAAACAATATATTTTCTATATCAACAACACAATAATTTTTTCATATAAATAAAAATAAAAGTGTGTTAAGTGGATTATTTATAACCATAAAAAATTGGAATTAAAATTTTATATTAGCTATGAATTTAACCCTAGTTATAATTAACCAACTTGAATTAAAACTTATATTATACTATTTTCTATCAACTATTTTTTTTTTTTTGATAATCGATGGAGAAGTTTGTATTAATAAAAATTCTATAGCCCGAGCTTGCAATGAGAAGTTACAATATGGTAATCCACCATGGGTTTGTTGTTCAAAGGAGTGATATATATCTCAGTATAAGTTACTACAAAAAAAAAAACAAGAATCCTAAGTATTCGATATTTTTCCAAAAATCTTTTGACCTTGCTTGTAGAAATATCAGATGAGTTTTCTAGACAGATTGTCATTTACTGAATGTTAACAAACCTATGAGTAGTAGTACCAATTTCTTCCACTTCCTTTGCTTTCTTGTGACCATTTGATGGGGGGAGTTGTAGATTATGAATTGTTTCAAGGTTGGATGAAGAAACTGCCAGCTACAACCACTATGGATCGACGGAGGGAGTGGGTGTCTTTTTTCCAAGATGATTTGATAGTTGGGTGACATGTAGGGTCTACATGGATTGTACCTGGGAAGAGAGCATGTCCAAGTGTTCCTTTTGTGACTTCATTGTGTCCATTAAAATATCTATTTTTATTTGAATGCTTCTCTCAATTTTTCTATGCTCTTCTAAGTGGGTATGAAGAATCTTGGCTAACTCTTTCAGGGCCTTCTCATAAATCCATGCTGACTGAACCAACAATTGTGTTCAGAGTAATGATCCATGATGACTAGGATCCATGACTTTAAACCACAAAATCCCACCTTGGATGAGCATAGTAGGAAACGGACATTGATTACCCTGAGTGGGCAATAAGTAGAACATCATCCAAGGGAGGGAGAGGATCATGTTGTAAGACACCCAACCCCCCTAAGTACCTTTTAAGGGATGGGGTATCATAATTTCCCTTTTCCTTAACCATCTCAAACCCTCTTCTCGAGGGCAGCATCATCTTCTACTCATTAAGAGCTTTCCAATGTCTATTGCCATGCTCAAACCAAGATCTATATCAAAAGTTATGGACTTCTAAAGTTTCTTAGACCTTCATTAGCCAAAAGCCACCTCATTTCCATGTGGCACCCACTTGGTTCCATGTCACCTTTGTCCATCCAATGTGGCACTGACTTGTCATAATGTGTCATCTTCTAGTGGTGATGTGACTGTTTGCATGTATGTTGACATGGCACTATCCACCTAGCTTACCAATCTCTTGGCTTATCGCATCCTCAACCATATTGCACCTTTTCACTCTGCAACCATCCCCTGATACCCAATGCTCTGAGGTATTGGCCCACCAAGGTAATGGGATGTCAATCCCTGGGTAAAAAAAACTTTACTGCTTTGTAACTCCAACGTTTGGTCTAATGTCCTAGCTGGCACCTAGGACACATGACCCTGCCACAACTTGCCACCTAGTGTGACACATGACACTCTGGATGAGATACATGACCACTACCTTAAATTCCAATTCACCTTGACACATGGACCAATAGATGACATGACACATGGACTGACATGGCAATACACGTCATCACAGAGGCTTGTCCATCCAGGTGTTGACACCTATCCACTTCCCATTGGTTCCAGTACGTCGTTTCACATCATTCGTCTTTGCTCACATGCTAACAGGGAAGGTTGGAACCCTTCCCCAGAACCGTGCCCCATCAGGAACCAAGATATCAGGGATTTCACAAGGGTAGTGCGTTTGGAGAACTTCTAGGGGAATGATACCCCGATACTCTAGGTGCTAAACTCCCTCTTGAGCTTAGTTACGAAATTGATGGCCGAGATCACTCGATTCTTAGATCCAACGACCAAGATTTTATTTTCACCAAATCAATGGTATTCTCCCAACAATACCTACACTCGACCTGTCAACCAATCATATGCTGACATGTATTGCTGCTAGTGGGGAAAATCCCCCTATTACTATACAAGGTCCAAAGTACAAGAAGAGAAATGATCTCCCTTAATAGACGATTATGTTTTTGAACTAACCCAAACTATTTGAATTTAAAAGACAAGAGAAGGAAAAGTAGGTGTACCTTAGGTCCTTTCGGCTTATGTAGACCTCCTTCGCCTTTGTAGTTCCTTTTATTGTTGGTCTCCTCCCAAAGCTAACCCGCAAACAACTAAAACAAAAAAAACTACAATATATTCTATCTCTACTTATCGATGTTAGTGTTCAGACATAAATATAGATGCATCAATCAATTAAGCATAAAAGACACATTTTATTGGGACTAGAAAAGAACTCTTTTATTCATATGTGAAGACTACAAAAGTTACAACCTTCTTAACGTTGAACGTTCCACGAACATGGTCTGATCTCCTCTTACTTCTGCTCCAAGTGCATCATTCCTGTAATTCCTCTCACAATCAACTGATCTCTTGGAAAAAGGGAAGGGATTGCATAAAGAGAAAGGGCTAAAGGGGGAAAGTTGAGGCCAAATATCAGAAAGGGCTGCAAAAACTTGGGATAGAGGGGGAAGGGATTTTGGCAGAGTTTCTTTGTTCTATTACTTGAATGTTGAATGGGAACCCAATACCTCCTTTTATATGTAAAAAGGATAGTTATTCGGTTTGCGGACAAGCTACAATGGGTGAATTGGTTGGGAAACCCTCGATAGCCCGTAAACTCCACCAAATTCCCTGAAATTTTTTATTTTTTGCAACTTTTGGAGGTAGACACAAGTTGTTTAGTATGCATGTCGCATATGTACATGGGATATTTGCTGTTCTCCTCCCAAAGCTGACCTGCAAACAACTTAAACAAACAAAACTACAAGATATTTTATCTCTACTTATCAATTTTAGTGTTCAGACATAAATATAGATGCATTAATCAATTAAGCATAAAATACACAATTTATTAGGGCTAGAAAAGAACTCTTTTATTCATATGTAAAGATTACAAAAGTTACAACCTTCTTATCGGAGAACACTCTGTGAACCTAGTCTGGGATCCTCTTACTCCTGCTCCAAGTGCATCATTCTTGTAATGCCTCTCAGAATCAACTGATCTCTTTCGGAAAAGGGAAGGGATTTCATAAAGAAAAAGGGATGAAGGGGGAATGCTAAGGCGAAATCTCAGAAAGGGATTAAAAAACTTGGGCTAGAGGGGGAAGGGATTTTGGCAAAGTTTCTATGTTATATTTCTTGAAAGTGGAATGGGACCCTAAAACCTCCTTTTATATGGAAAAATGATAGTTATTCGGTTTGGGGATGGGATAAAATTGGTGAATTGGTTGGGAAACCCTCAATATCCTGTAAGATTCATTGAATTCCTTGCAACTTTTTATTTTTTGCGACTTTTGGAGGTAAACGCGGGTTGTTTAGTATGCATCTCACGTATGTACGCGGGATTTCAAGGTGTCAAATAGTAAGGGAAAAGATTTTTGCAAGGATTCCGTATAAGGAATGATTTAAAGGTTCAGTTGAAAGAGCAACATGGATCCGACATTAGGCCAAAGATGCAAGGATGAGATATGTGATCCGGTGAAGCATGACATAACAAGACTCCTTCAATGTAAATTTTGACGATCCCATAAAAGGTAAGATCGATACGTTTTCACGTTTAGAGAGTCTGAAAAATGTCAAAAGAAGACTCCCGGGAGTTCCTTTTTTGCAACTAGTCCAATCGGTTCTAAAAAGGGTTAAACTTGTACCGAAAATACGTCTCTTCAAAACCATTTTAACGAGTGTGACAGAGACAAGATCACTCAGCTATATTTTTAATTTTAAGGAGTCTGAAAAGAGCTTAACTATGGACTCAGAGCCTTTTCTTGAATTTAGTCTCCTTAGCCCAAAAAAGTATAAAATATAACTTAGGATAACTCTCCTGGCGAGACAAGTCTCTCGAGGCATACCTTTTTCTGGAATAATCTACTGGTTAGAAAAAGGGTTAAAATCATGCCAAGTATATGCTCTTTCTGCACCAATTTAACGAGTTTGAAAGGAACAAGGTCACTCGATGATATTTTCATATTTAGGGAGTTTGAAAAGAGCTTAACCTTGGATTCCGAGGGGGTTCCTTTTTCATAAGTAATCTCCAAGGGCCGAAAAACAGATAAACCAAAACCAAAAAGAATGTTCCTTTTTCGAAATTTTAGTCCCTCGGAATCGAAAAAGGGTTAAAATTACACTTAAGAATACTCTTCTAACGAACCGAAGTTCCTAGAGCATACCTTTATTCGTAAAACTAGCTATCCAGACTGAAAAAGTGCAGTAAACTACCACCAGACGGATGTGCCTTCAAATTTGAGTTTGGCAAGCGTGAAACGAAACAATATTGCTCTACAATATTTTCATTTTTAGAGAGTCTGAAAAGGGCTTAAAGAAGACTCCAAGGAGGCTTCCTTTCTCAAATAATCCATAGGAGATCGAGAACAATAAATATAGTCTCATTGGATGCTCCTTTCAAAATTTAAGCGAGCTTGAAAGACTAAAAGCCATGCTCAATAGGGAGTCTCGGGGGCAATGCCAAGAATGATGACTAGAAAGAAGAATGAGGCTTCAATATGTAATCATGGCGAGACTAACAAGGACTCCCAAGCCTATAGACAAAACTCACAGCATGGATGCAAAAATGAAACAAAGGATCTACATAGGGAATCCATGTAGAGGTAGGTTGTACCACCTAATTATGACACTTCTCAAGCAACTGAGAAGGTTCCGTGTCGCACTTTGGTGGGATCGATCCTATGCTAAAGAGGAAAATTCAAGGAAATGCAGCATGTAGGGGTTGAAAACCTAACCTATATGCAAAGGTTGAAAAACTACTTTTACCATGGGATGATATAAGTGTAACCCATCTCAATAACATTACCAAACCAAAAGAAAAAGTCCATTAGAATGACCCAAATACAACTCAAAAGAGAACTCAAGTAGCCACCAAGTCATGAAAAGTGAAAAAGGGGACCAAATTAGGGAAAAAAGGGAGAAAAAATTCTATAAATAGAGGTGGAAAACTCATTTTTACCATTGCAATTTGAAAAATAGTAAAAAGGTCAAAAACCCCCTTCGTAAAAAACACAAATTCAAGGATCTACGTTGGACGGAAAACCTTTACACTTAGACCAAGTAAGTAAAAATCACCTCATATTTCATTTTAGTTCATATTCAAGTTTTTTATTTTGTGTTTAGGAGGGGTGCGCCCTTGAAAAAGGGTCATTAATGCATGTACGCGGGATGTCCACACTCATCCCGTGTATGTACGCAGGCAGAGTAATACTCATCCCACGTACATACGCGATTTTCCTAAAGGCACCCCACGTATGCCCTCTTTGAAGTTCAAAAAGAGAAAAAAAGACTAAGACCTCTACTTCTTTTGTGTGTGACAGGATGTATGTGCACTAGAGAGAAGGAGAGCATGAGGAGCTTGATATTTTGGTTGAGGAGGATCCTGGGACCATCGCTATGCTAAAACAATGTGGCCTATGGAACTTTTTCCAGTGTTCATTCATGAGGGCACAACCGAGGTTGCTCAATGCCTTGGTAGAGTATTGGCATCCCGATGCATAGGTGTTCATGTTAGACAAGGATGATTTTAGGGGCTAAATTTCGCTCATGGGCTAATTTTCCATGGTTTTTCCAAAAACGAGATTCGCTATTTTAAAAATGATTCGCCCAAATTCTATAGGATAAAATTATTTTACCTTAAAAATCGCCAAAATT
>ML777234.1:990038-1002872 GCA_009831015.1 Picea engelmannii
AAAACTATATAAAATAATTAGAAATTTGAATATTTTTACAAAAATATCGCTAAACATTTATAGTTGACATATGAAGGATTAGTAAGATTCGCCAAGGTTTCTACATTTTAAAATAAATTTCCATCCTTAAAATCATCCCTGATGTTAGAGGGTCAATCATTGACCCTGACCATAGAGGACATCTCTTTCTTGACTGGCCTCTCTAGGAGAGGGGAACCGATCAATCTGAGGACTTTTTCTCCAGTTAAGTATAACATCGAAGATTACATCAGGATGTACTACGAGGATGGTGCCGAGAAAGTAGGTTCTTAGGTATCGATACAGAATATTACCAGTATCCACCTCCACATTTTTTTATTCATGATCAAGTGGATGACAGGATCCACAATGCTCCATTAAGCCTCCCGAGCATAGATGCATTGTCCAATACAATGTTTGGAGGCTACCGTGTTTGACTGGAGTACTACAATGCTAACATGCATGAATAAACAACTCATTGATTGTCACAATACGAAGAACAAGAACTTTGGGTTTGGCACAATTATATGTTCCTTCTTCGAGAGAGAGTTCCTAGTCTTAGCTTGAGAGAGACAATATGGGGGCACATTGTCTCCTTCCCAGCATTGTGCAGGTGGGCAGTTTTGCTACCTAGATAGCATGGAGGAAGAACCTAGGAGGTGTTCAATGATAAATTCTTTGACCGATGGGATCGTTAGATCCCGATTATAGAGGACTATCCATATGCATGAATCATTTTCCTGCAAGACCCTGACATGCCCGTGCCCCCTAGCGAGGAGCGTGGTGAGATAGGTAACACATTTTTTTAAGTTATTCAATTTTTAAATTTTTAAATATGTTATCCTTTTTATGTTAATGCCAGACTACTAACTTAGTGTTTTGTTATGTACATATGTGGGACTAGTTCGACCAGAAGACTTCGCTAGGACCAAGTGTCATCCTCGACTAGAGGTAGTACCAACAGAGGCAGGACCAACAGTAGTAGGAGGACCAGCAGCAGTAGGAGGACCTCCAGCCAGGGAGGCTGATAGAGTCCTATGACGAGTAGAGAGAAACCTCATTGCTCTCACTCATGTTGTTCCAATGGCTGAGATCGACGATCTTCCCCCAGCTATGCAGCCACATGTAGTAGGGGTTCCTCGGACCTGGGTCTAGTTATTCCAGCGTATTGCAAACGTCATCATCCACTACAACAGGGCCAATAGGCCTATACCTTAGATAGTGTTGGACTACTTATATGTGTTGAGGGAAATTTTTGTACTATGTTTTCAGGGATTTAAGCCCAACAATGTATACCGACTATTTTTTAGGATTTAATGCCCACTTTGTACTCATGACACTATTTTTGTACACACACACACACACATATACATATTTTTTGTCTTATGGATGACATTTTAAAAATATATTTACATGTGTATGTGTGTGTTTTACTTTTATATGTGAGCAACATACCAATCTAATACATGATTATCTAGAGCATCAATTAACTGATTATATCTCCTAGGAACATGAATATAAGTAATATAATCAAAATATAGTTCTAAGAGATGTACCCTAACGAATCGTTCATGAAGAGTTGGATCATAAACATGGTATACCCCATTTAACTGGGACACGACCAGTTGAATGTATAAATAAACCTGGAGGTGAGAAATATTGTGTGAAAAGGCATCACGTAGTAGTTCTATCACTGCACTATACTCAACAATGTTATTGGTTGCTTCGCCCAGGAAAATACCTCCAGAAGGTAGAAACTGACCACCAGGTGAAAAAATCAGCCAAGCTGTGGAAGCAAGCCTCTGAGTGTGTCATCTAGCCCCATCTATGAATCCAATTAGACTCTAGATCCACTTGACATATGCCATAGTGAAAAAGAAAACATAAATGACTACACTCCCACAAAACAAAAAAGAAAAGAATGTATAAAAAACTATACATATATACAAGAAGCCACACCCAGGTGATTAGCCTAAGTGTAATACTTCTTAAGGTAGAGCCCATTTCTAGGATCCACTAAGGGGTGACCCTAAAAATCAACCATGCGATAAGCACCCTTCTCTAAGACTTATTTCACAATGAAAGGTTTAAGCCACATGGGTTTGAACTTGCCTACCCCCAGGGGATCTTTATCTTGGTCGTAGTCTAGGACAAGATCGCCTTCAGATAAAATCTAAGGGAAGACAGACCAATCATATTGACACTTGACTCATTGTTTATGAGCCTCGTTAGCCAAGGTTGCATCCCGACGTTTCTCATCGAGTTTCTCAAGATATAGAAGATGTTCCTCAAGAGGTGTAGTGTCGAGCAGTAGTTCCACTGCCAACTTCAGAAAAGGGATTTGACATTCGATGGGAAACATTGCATCCATCCTGTAAACAAGTTGAATAGTTGAAAAACCAGTAGTAGTATTAACAGAAGTTTGATAATCCAAAAGCGCTGAATATAACATCAAATGCCAATTTGACTTGGCCGAATTGATCGTTCGCCGAAGAATAGTCTTGAGAGACTTATTCACAACTTCTACCTCACCATTCTCTTGTGGGTAATATGGTGACAAATGTTATTGTTTAAACCCAATCTTTGATGTTAATTCATTCATCATTGTTTTTGGAAGTGACTGCCATGGTCAGTTTCAATGTCCATCGGGATACCAAACCTAGTTATTATCTTGTTGAAGACAAAAAGCGAAGCACTTTCCCCGTCATTGTTAAATGTCGGCATAATTTCGACCCGCTTAGCAATGTAGTCTACTACTATGATGATATAGTGATTCCCTCTGGATTAAACTGGGTGCATGTAGTGAAATCAATCCCCCACTTGGTGAAGGGGCTGACAACAATGACCAAAAGCATAGGAGCAGGGTGTGCCCGCATCTTCCTACAAAAGATCTGGCATGGGTGACAATTTTTGACCGCCTCAAAACAATATTTGATTAACGAGGGCCAAAATTATCATGCCTGAAGAATCTTTTGGGTTGTTTCCAACCCAGACATATGACCACCACATTCTCCATTGTGACAGTCATTCAACACAAGCTCTACTTCTTCTTGAGTAAGACATCGTCGAAGAATGCAATCCACCACTCGACGAAACAAAGTTTTATCGAGGATGAGAAAATTTCATGCTTGGTGTCGTATTCATCGAAGCTCATCATGAGAAGTAGAAGTGTAGCACTTCAAAGTATGAATATATACAAGTATATATCCATACCAAGGGTCTGAATATGCTATGAGAAAAAGATCTTCATTGATAGGTGTCTCTTCCGGCATAATATCACCACTTTTGACTAGGAATTCCGAAATTAGTTTGAAAAAGACCAATGACTTTTTGGATTTCGCAGAGACAAAATCCAAGTCAAACTTCTGTAGGATAACTATCCATATACTAATATTTCCATCGATGACCCGTCATGTTAAAACATATTGAAAGGGGTTGATGACGGAAACGACGATGGTCTTGTGAAGTAATATATAGTGATGGAACCGCTTGACAACATGAATAGCTGCCAAAGCGAGCTTCTCAACATGTGAGTAGCTGAGCTCTAGTCCAACTAGGCCTCGGCTAAGATAGTAGATAACGTGCTATTCGAGCGCATCATCCTCTTGTACCAAGACCATGCTGATTGTGGACTCTCCGACAACCACATATAACAAGAAATCCTTGTCATAATCAGAAGGCCTAAGAAAAGGGGCAGACATCAGGGCACGTTTCAACGCATCAAAAGAGCATTGAGATGCTTCATCTCAATAGAATTGGACCCATTTTTTCAAAAGACGCATGAACCCTTTCGTAATATCGACATAATTAGCGACAAATCGCCAAAGAAACTTTATTTCCCCTGTAAACTCTAAAGCTAGGGAATTGTGTGCGGGGGAGGATATTTAACTATTCCCTCAACCTTAAGAGGATCAACCATCATCCCTTTTGTTGACACAATGAAACCTAATAAATGACCTGATGTAACACAAAAATTGCACTTGTTTGGATTCAAGCGAATATGATAGTAGCGACACCTCTCAAATATAAGTCGTAAATGGGTGGGATGATTAGATCTCTTGCGACAACATGATGCTAGATCATCCAGGTATGCCTCGACTATGTGTTTGAGGTTGTGAAAAGTGAATGACATGGCCCACTGAAAAGTAGCTCCAACATTCTTCAATCCAAAAGGCTTTTTTTGATACACGAAAGTATCCCAAAGACAAATAAAATTTGTCTTATGTTGGTCCTCGAGTTTGATTTGAATTTGATTATACCCCGAAAAACCATAAATGAAATAAAATACCTCTCAACATGCGCATACATCGACGATCTGGTCAATAAACGGGGTTGGAAAATTGCCTTTCAGGCAAGCTTTTTTCAAATCACAGAAATGCATGCATACACAAATCGTACATTGCTTCTTGTTTATAGGAACAAGGTTTGATACCCATTCCGTCAATTGCATGGGGTAGATGAAAATCGCTTTGAGGAGCTTCTCTACTTCAGCCTTTATTGTCACTAATTTGAGAGGATTGACTGGGTGAAGATTTTTTCAGGCAAGTTTAACATCAAGATAAGTTGTGATTTAATTTTCAACAATTTGTGGGTCGATGCATGTAATCTCCACATAAGACCAAGAGAAAACGTCACGAAACTCTTTAAACAATTCGGTGTAAATTTGAATCTCTTCGAGGGAGAAATCTGCTCCAACGAAGAAATTTTCCACGACGCCAAGGGTTTAGGATATATCGATAAGAATCATCTTAGCAATGCTTTCCAGGTTTCCCTCGGTGTATACTCCTTGTGTATACTCTCCTGCCTCTATTCTCCTGAGCTCAGGAAGAAAATAAGATCTATGGTGTAGATCATCCCAAGGTCTATCTGGACCAGTCATTTCCATGAAAATCGCCTCATCATAGGGAAAGACTAAGTCTAAAGGGTCTTGAGTGGTGAGAGAGTCTTGAGCCAAAATGGGCTCAAGAACTGGATCTAGCTCCTTTCAGGGAGTCAGATCAGGGTTAGTTGAGGATTGCTGGACAATGTTGTATGCAACCTCAACATCAGATAAGGGAATGTCCATGCCAAGGTGCCCTACCCCTTCCATTGAAGCCGATGGGGAAGGTAAATTCCTTGGGTCTTGAAAGTAGCTCATTTTAAAAGATGACGCTTGAAAAATTGCAGCCTTTGGCTGGTCGGGGATGGCCGAAATAAACCTTACATAATTGGAAGGTGGCGGATAATCAAAGGTTCCCATCAATGACAGGAACAATCCAACACCTAAGCTGACAGTTCCTGGTTGCAGGTTATCAATCATTAGGACTGTGGATGCCCCCAATGAAGGGTCAAGACAATAGAAGGACAACTGGTCGACGGTTATAATATGGCCTTCATTGGGAAAGCATAAGACCCAAAAAATGGTGGCTACAATCGCATTCATTGCGTAAGTCCAACTCCATCCTAACAAGATATTATAGTTGAGAGGTGCATTGACTACTTCAACCTCAACGCACATAGTTTTAGCCTCCAACTGCACGAGGAAAGAGGGAATTATACCATGTGGTCCAAATGATCGACTGTCAGACATTGTAAGAAATGTAGGTGACGGAGCCAACTCTATCTGTCCAATAGCTTTCCAATATGCCAATGAAATCACACAATTCAAGGCACCCTCATCAACCACCGTATGAAAAATATTCTGAGTCAATGATTTTGTAGTGTATGCCACTACTATTTGAAAGACGACATGGTGAGGAAGACGAGGTTTATGGTCAGTCAGATCGAATGATCATTCCTGAGTTACTAGTTTCATCCACTCCCAAGGCAGATAACAAATCTTTCCTCTGTGATAGGCAACTCTAGAGAACCTCCAGAGTAGACATTGCGCGAGGAGTTTGTGCTAGATTGTCCACAATGGAGTAGTTCTGAGCATCCCTCATGCTTGGGTTGTGAGAATCCTTTTTGAATGCACCTTTATGGATGTGAGTTAGTTTTTATCCCACTGTATTCTCAATTTGAAGAGGATTCAATGGGTTGGAGGCCTCTTTTCCCTTCTCAATAGTTTTTGGCATTCCGTAGTCATGATCCCTGGTTGATAAATGAGCATCGGATTTCAGCATTTAAATGTTTTCAGTTGGGTTATTAGCATTAGGAGCGAGGGGTCCCTGACTGCCCCTAGGCACACTCATGGATGCATAAGCTTGAGCCATATTTTTCCCTTGTGGAAAAGGGTTCCTCAACAAAGCAGGTTGTTGTTGTCCCATTAGCTTCTGGGCTTCTGTAATCCGAGGGAATAAGTGAGTTTAGTGGTCATCCATGCAAAGCTTACACAAAAAATTCACCTTTCTCTTTTCAGTTTTTCCCTCACCAACATTGTTAGAAGCCTTCTTATCCCCCTTAACCTTCTTGTTTTTAGATTTCTTCTTTCCTTCACTTTGTTCGTTAACCTTGGGAGTTGTCGATTGCACATTGTTTACATTTGACATCTAGGTTGTGGGGGCAACCGAACTAGAAGTTTGGTTGGCCACAGTCTGTTGAATCGATAATTGATGTAGTTGATTAGACAACAAATATTTGGACTTGCTCTATGTTGAGCCAACAATGTCGTCGACGTGAGGCTCAAACTTCTATTTGGCTTTGTCAAGAGTTGACCATGGTGCATCAATTAAGATCTCATACAGAATGCCAGACTAAGAGTAAATCATTTCCAGTTGTTGTGCTCTCATAATAACTTCTTCTTCAGAAAAAACCCCAGACGTTGCTATGTCTTTGGACACACAAGGAACCAAAGACATTAATAACCACTCAAGAAATAATACAGGAGGGACCTTGACCTTAATCAAACTCTTTTTCCACTGGCATTCTTGGATGTGATCTGATATATGGTCAAATTTCATTTTCTCGAAGTTGGCCAAAAATTTGGTACCGACATCATATCTCACTGGCAACTAGAAATGGTTCAGGAAAACAATAACCAGGTCATTAAATTAAGAGTACTTCGAGTTGTCAAACTTGATATACCATTTTGATGCACCCCCAATAAGAGTGTGATGAAATAGGCACAACTGAACAGAGTCATATTTCAACGAGTTAGATGAGCACCACAAGTGAAAAGTCATTACGTGATCACCTGGATCTTCGCCAGGCTTGCACTCAAAATTTGGGATGTCGATAGGAGAATTATTAGGCATGGGGGGCCAATGTGGATCGTGACATATTGGGTCATTTAATAATCTCGACAGGTATGGAAAATGCAGAGTTTCCAGAGAAGGTAGTTTCGGTTGCAAAATATTTACATGAAAAAAAGAACCTGGATTTTGATTGGCACCAGGTTGCTAGGAAAAGTTTGACTGTTGGCCAGGATTTTGGTAGAAACCATGGCCTTGTCCAACAAAGGAGGCTTGCATTTGTTTTTGCATCATCGACTGACTTCCGAAGTTAGATGACATAGATTACACAAAGATTGCTCATTGTGCAGTGTTCCAAGGACCTTGGTTGGAGATGTCCCTAGCCGACCCTTCTGGCATAGGTACTGAACCTTTCTCGGGCTTCCATTGAGTATGGAAGGGGTTTCCCCCAATCATCATCCCTTGTGAGGGAAACGGGCCCAACCAATGATTCCAAATACCTTGTGTGGAGTGAACTTCTATCATCGCTCCTTGGGAAGGAATGGGACCTTGCGTAGAGTTTTGTTGACCAAAGCTGGGATTTCCCCCAGTCGAGAAAGAAGATGAAGAAAAAGCGTCATTTCCAAATGCACCAAACAAATAAAACAAAATTGATCCCAACGACGTCATGTAGGAATAAGGTCCCAATCTACCTCCACTCTGAGCAATAGGGATGGAGGAGGGATGTGACCTCCACCGTAAGGAATGGCATTGAATGGGGTAGTTCTGCCTGCGATAGATTCTTGCAGGAGAGAATTAGAGATCCCTACCCTCAGACCCATGGTTTGTAAAGTAGAGTATGTGAGAACCGAGTTTGATTCAAAACCATGCATCCCATACGAAAAGGGAGCGCCTGACACATTTAGAATTAAGGGAATAGTGGTCAAAACTATCGAAGGAATTGGACCACTACTCGAAGTAGTGGGCATTGGGACACCTGTGGTCCCGATAAACAAAGGTAGGGGAGGAGGTGAAACACCCCCTTCTGCGACAGTCATGATAGGAGTGCGAGGAATCCCTGACGAAGTAGCTTCTGTTGCTTCCATCACCACTCGCCAAAGAAACCATCATTCATAAGAAGTCACCTCATAGGGGGGACTATATGAATGCAAAGTGGTGTCAATAAGTCTGTAATTGAAGGGTTGGCAGGATTGAAACCTTTTTATTTGAGGTTATAAACAATATACTCCTCTGGTTTCGAAAATTCTTCTCTTAGAGTTGGATCGGGTACAGTTTCCTATGCCCCGATAGCTTCAAACGACCCTTCTTGATCAAGCCTACGTATCAACAGTGGAAGAGGTGGCTCCAAAGTAACCGGTGGCAGGCCATCAAGCCTATGAAAACAAAGGATTTATTGATCCTCCACTATGTGAAATGATCAACCGACATGGTGACATCAATCTAGCATTACACAAAGATCACACACTAAAAGTTCCTAAAGGAAAATCAGGCAGACAACTTACTAGTAGGAAGAACAGTTATGCCAATCGACACTAGAGCAACTTACCGGTGCAAGTGTAACTTGAACACGAAAACACCGTCCAGATATACTCTACAAATCTCGACCCGACATCTTCCCTAGGTACTGTGGTATACCCCCAGGGTCACCTGTATATGTCTGTAAAAATTGGCAACTAGGTTTCCAGCTCAGAGTCAGTCACCAGGTGAGTATAGTTGACAATCAAGACGATCGTAATGAGAAGGATAACAAATTATGAATCCCTTCAAGGGTACCAAAGGCACTTGGTCTGGAAGAAAAACAAGGATATCGAATGGATTCTAGGTCCACGAGGCTCCGTAGTCAAAAGCGATCAGTGTGATTCCCAAGAAATACCCTCAATATACAATCCCCACTACGCTTGGTTCGACTTTGGAGGGGTTATCTCCTCTACCTTTCCTTACTTGATCTCATTTTTGTCCCCTGTTTTAGAGGGGGGTCCTAGCTAACTCTTATGATGGTGGACTTTAGACACTCCCTATCTCACACTCCAATGTTTTTTTTAGATGGCCTTGAAGAGTTTCCTCTTCACACCTATTTCAAGGCCCCAAAATCCTATACTAGTTGGTGAACCCTACAAACAGAAAGTCTAATAGATTTTACGTTAAGCGTTGGATTTATGGGCTTGATTTACTCAGAGGAAATGGACTTGTAACTAGTGGTGTTTGGAAGATATGAAAGAGAAGGAAACTTTAAATCTTTTATGAAAAGAAAACTAAATACTTCAAATTTAAGCAAAGGATTGTAATTCTTTGTGATTGCAAACTTCTCAAAACAACGTTCCAAGATGCTATAACTGAAAATTTCCTAAAAGATCTTTTCCTTTCAGAATGAAAAACTACTTATGATTTCAGGGAAATGAGAAGGAAATTTGAAAACATAAACTCTTTTATTTTTGTAAATAGACAACCTACGCTAATATAACCAAATTAAATACATGAATGAAATAATTTTTTTTTTTTTTTTTGAGATGCTTAAACAAGAAAAACAAAAATAAAAATATTCTTTTTGTTTTTCAAAGAATATACTAGATCAAGGGAAGATAAAACCCAAGACTTATATAGACCCTAAACTAGAGGAGGGTCTAACACTTATAGGCCAACTCTAAACCTCTAAAGAAAAAAGAAAATCAAGAAACAAGTTGAAACTGAATATGTAACCCAACTTAAGACCACTAACAGAGATTCTGTAAAGTCTAAGAAATCCCTAAGAAGCCCAACGCTTCTTTCAGGAAGGAGAAAAAATAATTTATTTTTTTTAAACCTTCAAGACACAGAGACGTGGGTTGTTGCACCAATAGCCTGCGTATGTACGCGGGTTGTATATTGTACAAAGTGTGTATGTACACGAGCTGAACCAAAGCAGGGCGTGTACACCTCTGAAATTTTTCAAAAAGGAAAAAGGGTTTGGAGACTAACTAGGAAGGGAATACCGGTAGGCACCTGGAAGGTGACCAGAGACCCGAAACCAACTCACTAAACCTGATAAACTCGAAAATAAAATGAAAACACCAATTTAAGACAAAAACTCCCACTAGAACCCTAGAGAGACTCCCCAAGGAGTCGCCAATTTTTCTAGTGGGGAAAGCCCCCTATCACTATACCAGGGTCAAAGTACAAGTAGAGAAATGATCTCCCTTAAAATACAGTTCTATTTCTAAACTACCCCAAACTGTCTGAACTTAAAATACAAGAGAAGGAAAAGTAGGTGTACCTTAGGTCCTTTCGGCTGATGTAAACCTCCTTCACCTTTGTAGTTCCTTAGATTGTTGGTCTACTCCCAAAGCTGACATGAAAAAGAATTAAACAAACAAAACTACAAGATATTCTATCTCTACTTATCAATGTTTGTTTCCATACATAAATATAGATGCATCAATAAATTAAGCATAAAAGACATAGTTTATTGGGACTGGAAAAGAACTCTTTTATTTAGACGTGAAGATTAAAAGTTACAACCTTCTTATCGATGAATGCTTCGTGAACCTGGTCTAGGATCCTATTACTGTTTCTCCAAGTGCATCATTCCCGTAATGCCTCTCACAATCAACTGATCTATTTGGGAAAAGGGAAGGGATTGCATAAAGAGAAAGGGTTGAAGGGTGAATGTTGAGGCCAAATCTTAGAAAGGGCTGCAAAAACTTGGGCTAGAGGGGGAAGGTATTTTGACAGAGCTTCTCTGTTCTCTTGCTTGAATGTGGAATGGGACCCCAATACCTCCTTTTACATGGAAAAAGGATAGTTATTCAGTTTGGGGATAGGCTACAATGGGTGAATTGGTTGCGAAACCCTCAATATGACGTAAACTCATCTGAATTCCTTGAAATTTTTTATTTTTTGCAACTTTGGGAGGTAAATGCAGGTTGTTTAGTATGCAAATCATGTATGTACATAGGTTGTCTAATGTGCAGCTAGCATGTGTATGCGGGCAGTAGTGCAGCATGACACATACATGCTCGAAAAAATGGCTTTTTAAGAAGGATCCTGAGCAGTGATTTGGAAAATTGTGTGAATGAAGAGGCCAATGCCATATATGCATAGGTAGAGAATTTTTGGTCTATAACAATCGCCCTATGGATACATTGGTTTCCATGTTGGAAATGACATGTCATATTGACATTGAATTCTCTCCTAATATTGATGCAACAAATATATGGTTGAGATCGATTATGATTTAGATTGATGACCCACATTTTATTATGCCCCCTGCATGTATGATGTTTAACGAAGGTTAGAGGGTCCACAAAACCTAACCCCAGTTAAGACTTGGGTGATGTTTCACACATTGGTAAATTTCATCCCCCCTACCTATGGTTATCATAACCATGTAAGACCCCCTGCAATTAGCATGGGATTGATGTGTGTCCTAGTGAAAACAACAGAACAGGGGCTATGTAATGTCTAATTTGGCACCCAAGACACATGGCCCTACCAAACTCTACCACTTGGCTTGACATGTGGCACTCACGATGCGATACAAACTACTCCTCAACGGGCCAAATCACCATGACACATGGAACAATCAACACTTGACATGTGTATCTCCCACATGGATTGACGTGGGTGTACACGTCCTCACAGGGTACTTGACTCATCCATCTAGGTGTTGATACTTGTCCTCTTCTCATTAGCTCAGTTATGTCACCTGAGGTCCTCGACACGTGTCTTCCTCCACACACATACTTATGGGGGAATGATGGAAATTCCCCATGGAACCTTTCCCCACTAAGATATCGGGCCATCGGGGCACCAACCTCATGTTTTTTTGTTCCATCTGCCCGCACCTCCTATCTCCCAATATCCTGATCATTAGAACCCTACCAAATATTAGAACTTTGTAGTCATTTCCCGTTCGACATATTGGTATCCCTAAGAAAAAACATGCATTCAAATCGCCTGTAGTTCAAGGTTCTATCTCACTCTCACGATAGAGATCAACACTAGATATTTATCACCATCAAATATAACAGTCAAAAATTAAATGCGCCCATCCAAATGTTTCTCCCTCGATAGAGGTCCCACATGGACTCACCCACTAGTAAGATATGGAAAAGCGTCACTCCCCATGACACCATGGCTGCCATGTTGGCACAATACGTCATCATGATGTCACTTTTTCTCTTATTTACAAGGGAAGGGGTGGATTAACCGCCTGTAGGAACCTTGACCTACCAGGTATCGGGTTTCGACCATTTGGTAGGGCCTACCCCACATGATCTCTTGATACTCCGAGGGTCCGACATCAAAATTACTCTATACCTTTTCTTGGATCCCAAATGTGCAGTATGATCCGACGTCTATCACTCAATTCCTTCGTCGATCCAATGGCATCTAAGTCTCTTTGGTTATCACAAGAATTTAAGTAGGTCATGGTTTAAGTTTAGAATTAGTAGTCCTACGGTATTTCACTGCATCAGCCTATCAGGTTATTGTCTTGGTTCCCTCGAGCTCTTATGCCTCCAACGAAAGCCTTGAGTCCCATAGACCTTTCTTTCTTTGAAACATGGAATACTTAGAATTTTATGATCTTCTTTGGCCTCCAACACATAGGTCATATAGTTAATTTATTATCCCCTTTGAGGAGGTTTACAATGCTTCATTCCCTTTAGGAATCATCATGTGATTCTTACCGATAGATTTGGTTCCTTCTCACAAGAAACCCATTATAATA
>ML777234.1:1058324-1071909 GCA_009831015.1 Picea engelmannii
TAAGGAGCCTCTTCCTCTTCGTTAGGAAACACACATATCCTTGACCATATTATGCAAATAGAAAATTAGGTTTCTTTAGATTCAATAAGCATTTCACCCATAGAACATGCATCCCCGCTAGAAAGAGATCAAGGATCCCTTATAGAAACCATAGAAATCCGCCCAGGGAAAACCTTGAAAATCAGCCAGGGACTGAATGAACAACAAAAAGAGCAATTGGTTAAGGTGTTGCAAAATTATAGTGATGTCTTCACCTGGGATTATTTCTACCTGAAGGGTATCCATCCTAACCTATGCACACATCACATATATATTAAGGAAGGATTCAGACCCATTCTCCAACCACAATGCCGGATGAGCCCAAAATTGAAAGAGATAGTCAAAGAATAGCTATAGAAATTGCTCACAGCTAAGTTCATTTATCTAATTTATGATAGCCAGTGGGTCTCCCCTCTTGTCATGGTACCGAAGAAAATTGGAAAATGGAGAATTTGTGTAGACTCTAGAGAACTAAATAAAACAACACATAAAGACCATTTCCCACTACCATTTATCAACCAGGTCTTGGACATGTTAGCAGGGAAGAAATACTTTTCTTTCCTTGATGGATTCAATGGCTATAACCAAATCCAAATCACACCCGAAGGTCAATATAAAACATCATTCACTTTTCCTTGTTGGACACTCACCTACCATGTTTTACCATTGGGGTTATGCAATGCCCCCTCCACTTTTTAGAGAGATGTTATAGGTATATGTTCTGATCTAATTCATGATTGTGTGGAAATATATATGGATGATTTCAAAACATGCGGGGATCAACTTGAGTCATTATAAAATCTAGAGAAATCACTAATAAGGTCCAAAGAGTCAAACGTTGCCCTCAGTAATGAAAAATGTGTGATGATGGAAATTGATGGCATCATATCAGGACATCGCATCTCAAAGAAAGGTATTCAAGTAGATCCAAAAAAAGTGAAGGCAATATTAAATTTTCCAACTCCAACCTCACAAAATAAGGTACGAAGTTTCTTAGGATACAATGGTTATTACCATAGATTCATTGAAAAAAATTCACATATTTCTTTTCTGTTATTTGCTTTACTTAGCAAAGATATTGAATTTGTATGGACATATACATGCCAACATGAACTTGACAAATTAAAAATCAAAGTATATGAAGCTCCTATTCTACAATGTTCTGATTGGTCCCTCCCATTCCACATATCCGCGGATGCATTATACATCATTGTTAGATCCGTTCTAGGACAAATAGAAGGGAAGGACCCATATGTAATTTACTATGTCAGTAAGAATCTCTCCTCGGCAGAATTGAACTATACAGTAACCAAGAAAGAATTTCTTGTTGTTATTCATGTAATAAACAAGTTTAGGAACTACATTACTGGATATTCTATAATATTGCATACTGAGCATGCGTCTATTAAGTACTTAATGAACAAACCAATCACTAATGGAAGGGTCATTAGATGGTTTCTTTATTACAAGAATTTTATATTACCATTTTAGATAAACTAGTAAAAGATAATGTAATTGTCGACTTTCTTTCCAGAATAATATTAAATGAAAATGAACCTATAGTATAAGATTCATTTCCAGATGAGAACCTCTTTGCAGTATCTACTAACTCACCTCGGTTTGCAGATATTGATAACTTTTTGGATGCATACAAAATTCAACATCATCTGACCCCTAAATAACAACAAAGTATAGTAAGGAAAAGAAAAATATTTTCATGGATTGATGGTTGCCTCTTCTACACTGGGCTTGATTTGATTATCAGAATATGTGTGTGAGAGGAGGAATTACATGAGCTACTAAAATGTTGATATGATGGGCCTTGTGGGGCCCACTTTGCAAATAAAAGGACTAGGTACAAGGTACTCCACCAGGGGTATTATTGGACCACACTTTTCATAGATTCCAAAGAATATGTGAAGAGGTGTGACAACTATAAATGTATGGGTAGGTTGGTACAAATAAATGAAATGATGCTACAACCACGTATGGTGTTAGAACCTTTTGAAAAATGGGCAATTGATTTTCTGGGGCGAATTAATCCCCCTTCCCATTGGAACTCCTAAATCCTTGTCTTTACAAGCTATGTTACAAAATGGATGGAGGAAAAGGAACTTATGGAAGCAACCAAGTAGGCAGTAGTGGAGTTTCTCCACAAGGAGATCTTTGTAAGGTTTTGGATACCACGAGAGATAGTGACTGACAGAGGAACTCAGTGCACATCACGACTTGTTAAAGACTTGATGGATAACTACAAGATCAAGAATATAGTAATAAAACCATATCATCCACAAGAAAATGGACAAGTAGAGGGGACTAATAAGATCCTTGAGGCTGTCATCACTAAAATCGTTAGATTATGTCTCAAGTATTGGGCCAATAGTCTCACCAGAGATTTATAGGCCTACAAAACCACCTGGTGGACTATTATAGGATGCACACCTTATGATTTAGTATATGGGAAAATAGTATTATTTCCCATTGAAACAGAAATCCAGACACTAAGGACAATAGTACAACTCGGGTTTGATCTATCAAATGTTTAGAAACAAATACTACTTCAAATCAATGCGTTGGACGAACTACAACATGATGCCCTACACTGAACCACAGTGATACAACATCAAAGGGCTAGATGGCACAATAATTTTATCAAGAAAAATAAGTTCAAGGCTAGAGACTGAGCATTATTACTTGATTCAAGGTTCAAGGAATTCATAGGAAAATTTCGCACCAGATGGCTCGATCCATATGAGATTGATATAGTGTATAAAACTTTCACCATCAAACTATGTACCATAGATAAATACAAAATTCCTCTAATGGCTAATGGACATAGACTTTGCTTATATCCTCGACCCCTATCAATGGAAGCCTTTTTTAGGAAGATTGCAAATGGATAGACCGATAGTGATCTGGAAATAATTCAAGAAGAATGAATCCCTACTAGATAGTTCCTGTTTCTACTCCTAAAAAAAAAAGAAAGAAAGAAAAAGAGAAAAAAAAGTGTGAAAACCGGCCTAGCCATCGCATTAATATATATATATATATATATATATATATATATATATATATATATGAAATAAACAAGAAGGTAAATTCATGGCTTTTTGATGGTTATGTTAGGATCCTTCTCAATAAATTTTAATAAACACTTGATTTTCTAATAATATTCTTTTTCAGGATATGCAGTGGAGAAAAATGTTGCTTGCAATTCCCTTTGCTAGAACTCCTTTTGCTGCATCTCCCTTTGTTGCATCTCGTGTTTCTGCAACTCCTGTTGTTGCAAGTCCCTTTTCCGCAACTATTACCATTGCTGCAACTCCCTTTACTGCAACTCCTATTGTTGTAACTTCCTTTACTTCATCTATTCTTCTTGCTACAATTCCCTTTTTTCTGCAACTCCCTTTGTTGCAATTCTTGTTGCTGCAAGTCCCTTTTTCGCAACTATTCTCATTGTTGAAATTCCCTTTTGTAGCTCAACTTCATTTCCCAAACCTCTCCCTTTTCATTCCCTTTGTTTCATTTCCACTTGCAACCTTCCTTCATTTCACGAATCTCCCTTCTTTCATTCCCTTGGATGCAACTCCACTAGCGGCTCCGCTTCATTCCCCAAATCTCTCCCCTCTCATTTTCATTGTTGCAACTCCACTTGTAGATCCACCTCATTTTTTCACTTTTTGCTCACACATTTTACCCACACCATTTATTCTTCAATTCCTATCCACACCATTGGGACGACAACATTTGTCGTTGTAGCTCCATAATTGCAACTCTCATTGTTGCGACTTCGCTTGCATTCATCACTTTATGAGCACCACCTTCATTCCAGTCTAGATGGACATAACTAGCAATGTCGATGTTGCAATTATGGTTAAGATTGTTGATGTGACGTCGTCCTCCACTTCCACAACTCCATCAACACCTTACTCGTACAACCATTCAAAGTAAGAAGCGACATGTATGAGTTCCAATAAGAATTCGCAATGAAAAGTTTTAATGGCATGTGTCTATTATCATTCCTCCATAACCACCACCTCAGACCATCATTGCAATATTCATGATCTCCATACCCACCACCATTATTGCCGCAATTCCAAAGTCTCCACCTAATTAACACACATCTCCCCTACAAACACAAGCAATCATAGTTAGCATAAAGAAGGAGCCATGGGAGGTTCATTTATATGCACGGAACCTACTGCATGTAATTTCCCCAACTAGGCTAGGTGGGGATATATTTTTTTTCTGTCCAAAATTGTTATTTCTTCTTATGTAAAAGTACCAAACACTTATATTAATGGTGTTGTTAACTTTTGACAAATAGTTTTCTCAAATAAGAATATTGCCAAACATATTGCATGCATCCATTACAAATGAAATAGAGCAGAGAACCATAGCATCTTATTATGGAGGGAAACTCCCAAAATCTTAGCATTATAATGATATATAATGGTTACAATAACAACTATAGAATTTTCCTAAGCACATAAATATAATGGTTGCTAAGCAACTGTAAAATATACTACATAAACAATAAGAAAACCTGGAATGATGCCAATTTAGTATGTCCAAGCCTCTCTAAGCCTGACCCTGCTCTTCTTCAGTGATTTTTTCTCTTCAGAAGACCTTTGTAACCCTCTCAATCTCGAACCGGTGAACTCCTGCAACCATAGATTCATAGAGGTCCTTGCAGGGGTGTTTCCTTTCCTAGCTACGTGAAATCCTCCTGGAACCTATAGATATGATGATCGACCTCTTTCGAAAATGTCAAAAACCCCCTGCGCAAGAAAATATGCTTCCAAACTCTCCCTAAGTTGAAACCAAATACCACAATAGACTCAAATGAGGACTTCGGATAAATACTCCTCTTTGTCTAGCTAGGATGGATATTGCACCACCAAAAATAAACTGAAATGGAAGGAGTTTTCCAACCCCTAACGAAAACTTGGCTCAAAGAGAACATCAACAAGAGATCAAAACAAAATTAAAAAGAGAAGGGTTAGACCTCTATTTATCCTTCCTTTGGACCTTCTATAACTTTCTCCTTTTTACCAAATCAAACCCTTACTTTATTTTCCCTCCAATTCCAAATAAATATAATTATTTGTTTTATTTAATGTCAGTTTTAGGATTTGTCATTCTTTTAACCCAATGACACCAAATAAACCTCCTTGAATCCCTTTTTCCTTATTGAATATAGTGTAAAGGAGTCATATAGTCTATTGAGTCATCCTCTATCAAGATCAACTAAAAGGGGACATCACAGTCCTCCCTTCCCAATATTGATTGTCCACAAGCAACTCCAGGTTAGGTTGTTGTAAGATATGCTCTCCCTCCCAGGTAACATATTTTGTGATAAATACTCTCCATACAACCAAGTATTCTTGAATGATACTGCTCCTCATCCTTTGTTCCCTGACATCAACAATCCTCTATGGATCTAGAACAAATTGCCCTTCCTCATCTACTAGAGGAAGATCGACCAAAGCAATGGCATGCTTTCCCAATGCCTTCTTGAGGCAGGATACATCGAAGGTGTTGTGGATCCTTCTACCCTCTAGTAGCTCCAACTCATATGCTACTTCCCCAACTCCCCTGATCACTTTGTAGGGTCCATAAAAGTGAGGCTTCAACTTTTATGGACCTGGGAGTGAGTAGCAGTTGACCATTTCATTAAAACCCCACAAAATAAGCACTTTGAATAGGAAACAATTTTTTCTTGATTCTAACAACAAGATCATCATTGCTCCTTAATATATGATACTTGGATATAAAAAAACCATTACTAACCCTAAACCAATTTTCTAGCTCCTAATCCAAATCAAAATTGAACACGAACTTGTTTTTCGTATCTATGTTTTCCCACTCTGTAATTTAGCATGTTGTTACCTTAACCTATTGACATAATTAGTGCCTAAAATCAAAACCTGTAATTCAAATTACTTCTTAATTTACTCAAACCATTTACTATGGTGATATTCATATTTGTCTTGATGTCTTCTTCGTCAAACTAATATTGTTTTTCTTCAAATCCCTCTTCACTTTGCAACTTCAAATTTTTTTCTTCATATCCATCTATTTGGGAATGTGGTTTTTTGTCAATCATGGATGGTACCAACTAGAAGGAATTCCATATGAAAGATCATTTTAATACATTATTTATGGACCCTATTTAATGGATCCTCAATTATTTATCCATGAACCATCCAACACACTTCTCTTATTTTCAAGCAACATATCGTCTTTTTCCCTTTGGTTTTTCCTTTCCCCCACTTCGGGGGTATACTAGTTGTTATTATGTCGAAGGCGTTATTTTAAAGGAATGACTCCCCTCCTCTCTTTGTCATCTGTACATATCCATTGGGAACCTGCCACGTATTCCTTTTCTCCAACCTATTAAAATATGTGATGTGTAATTTTTTATGAGTGATTTACCGACTGGTCCAATAGAATATGAGCCAACTGCTTCATTGATAGCAACCATGTTCTGTCTTGGGTGTAGTAAATGTGTCCAACCGCTTTTTGGTTCATTTCTCGGGTTGTTTGGTCTCTGCAATTCATTTCCCCTAGTTGCGCTACCGAGCGCCTCTGTATTTTACACTTTCACTTCGTGGGGGGCGGTATAGATGGGGGATTGTTGCATCTTCCATTCTCTTAGCCAACCATTGAATGTCACCCTTCTTCATTTCCTTTTTTCATAGTTCTTTATCACCCGAAATGATAAATCGGCTAATTATACTTTGTTATGCCTCCACCATTGCTTCTCCTCTACATGAATTTAAACTCTGAGTCAAGGATGAATTCTTCCTTCCTCCCTTCGGACCATCGATGTTTTTTATTTATGTTTTAAAGTTTTTGTTGGTTTAATTCATTGGAGGAAAATTGTTGAGGAGGAGATTTGTTGGTCAGAGATTGGATATAGGGAGCAATCAACACAAATTTACAAATTGTTGTGGTGTTCATGGCTCGTCCTTCTTCTTGCATGCAAGTGAAATTTGTGTTTAAATTTGGTATATGAATCTATGCAGTGTTATGTAGCCTTAAAATTTCTGAAACAATGTTTCTATTAGGCTGTCGATTTAAGTTATCCATAATTCAACCGTTGGTGTGGGAGTTTTATCCTTATTTTAATTTGCATGTTTCATGTTTCCGTTGGTAGGGAAGTTTAGTCCTTCTACATTATTGTTCAATTCTCAACAAGCATAATCAATGTTTTTACGAATACAATGGGTTTATACATATATATTTAAAGATCCATTTACAAGGTAGACATATCATTTCATGCATCATATATAAGTTTGACATAATATAATGTGATAAGCTCAATATTTTGAATTTTCTATGCATGGGATTATTGTAATTTCATGTTCACAAATATACAATCTAAATTATTTATCGATAAAATAAAATATTATATATATAATTTTGAATTATTGTAATTTCATGTACATTATTTATCGATAAAATATAAAAAAAATAAAAATTGTCTTATGGGAAAACAATTACATCTCCATCATTGAACAAAATATATGATGGTATCACAATATTTTTTTATCCATGATATTTGTTTATCTAATCAAGAAACATAATTGTGGTCCAAGTGTAGTGATACATTATGATCAAGAAACATAATTGTGGGCCAAGTGTAGTGATACATTATGATCAAGAAACATAATTGTGGGCCAAATGTAGTGATTTACTGATCCATGAGCATGTGAATAAGAAATATTATAGTTTTAAGTGTAATTTGTATTTTGTGTTTTCTTTTATACAATATCATGTATCTTCACAAAAAATGTTTAATTTGATGTGTCATAAAACTTTCTCGGTTAAGATTGGGATATAATCATTAAGTAGTATTATTAAGAGTTAGTTTTAATTTTGTTTATTTATTTGTTTATTTTAATATCTTTGTGTAATGGTGCAGGGTGTCTCCGACAACCCTCACAGTTCCTCCCTGCTCTCACCAGGACCTTCTTTCTTTACAGGCTCGAAGAGTCCAAGCTCTTCCAACTCCTCTCGGGAGTTCCCGTCACCCACAGAATACTCCTCGACAATCTTCCTTTCGGAAATCGGGAGATCGAGTCTCGCGGTATCGCGAAACTTGCAGCACTTTTCTCGTGCCCAAAAACGCCGAACCCCGAACCCCGATGGTCAACGGTCAATGCTTCGGGATGTCGCCACTTGCGACGCCGAGCCCTTGTGTTTTGAAACCCCGAGTACCGAGGTGCCGATCCTCGATGTGAGGCCACCTGTCCTCCACTAAGTCTCGTGGTCCCACACTGCCACGTCGCCGTCGGGACTTCGCGGATCGCGAATCCACAATGCCAGGTTACCTTGCTACTGGAAACCCTGAACGCCGAAACCCCGATACACCGGATCCGTGCCACCTGTCCCTCCGGCGATCGACGGCTCCGATTAAATCGAGAAATCGCAACTCGCGATTTCGACGTGCGTGAATTTCTTGCACTCGCCAACCCCGATGTGCCGATATGCGATATCGAACGGTTCTCTTGAGCACCTGCAAGTTAACCCCCTCACAACTCCTCTGCGATCCAATGGTCTACTGGATTTCTCAATTCTCCTCCGCAAGATTTGACCGTTGATTCTCCTTTTTTGGAGATTTCTTCCGCTTCAAAGCAGTTTCTGCTCGAGCCTCTTCTGGGTCTTGCTTCCAGGAATTTCGAAGGGTCTATCCCTCCTGAGCTTTCTCCTGTAGCTTTGAACTCTACAGAACTTCGCTCCTTTTTCCGTTCTCCCCAGGTGGAGAATATAATGCCTTCGAGGCTCTCCTGCTCCAGCAACCACGGTGCTGTCTCTCCTGAGCTTGCTTAAATACTCAGACCCCTTGGGGAATTTGTTCCTTCTTCTCCCTCAAATGGAGAATATGGATGCCTTTGGCTATCCTTTAGCTCAAACGACCTCCTCGCTGAGTCTTTTGGGTATTCAGTAACCCAATGAAAGCTCCCTCAGTGGATGCTTCCTTCAGATGAAAGAACTCACAGAGTTCTTCCTCCTGGCTATCTGCGCACTCTCTCGATGCCCTTCTGGCGGAGTATCTCTGGCACAGAATACCCAACAATTTCGCTATCTCTGTGCACTCACGCACTTCGCTCGATGTCCGCCAGACCGAGCTCCTCAGAATCCTCAACAAAATTCTGGTCTTTCTGAACTCACAACAGAGTTCCTCCTTACACACACTCAATACCCTCTTGGTAGAGTTTCTACAGAACTCCTCAGAGGTTCTGTTTACAACAATGTCTCAGCTACACTGTTTTGACTATTGAGGTGTTCAGCAACCCCAAATTCCTCCTTCTGTATGAGTTTTTGACTTCAACGCTTGTGCTCTCAGCACGTCTTTGTCTGACTCCTCCGAGTTCAGAAGCGCATCCCCAGTGCACTGGTATTCAGAGTCTCAACACTCTGTCACACCCTCATGGCATGAAACCTCAAAGACCTCTCAAACCTGAAATCAAACTAACCTCCTGCAAAGGTATAATAACAACATACAATTATAGCATAAGGAAAACACTCACAGGCACATACATAACAGAATATCATGCAGGAAAAACTGCTCTCTGTTCATATATTAACAATTGGCGAATGCCTGTATTTTTTTACAAGGTGTTTCTGAGCTCTCCTCGGCTCTACATGCATTCTCTCTACATGTACCTACTGGCTTCTCAAAATGAGATCTCCCTATCTCTTTTACCTGAGGTGCTCTTAGCGCTTCCCTCCAGGATTTACCTACTCTAATTAATTTACAATCAATTACAATAAATGGGCTGTCTAGTCTGCTATCCAGAACTAGAGCTCAGCCAGATCTACCATAAAGGCCGATCCTAAACACTGCCTGTATAAGCACGGCTTCCTATGGCTCACCAGCCTAAACCATTTAATTTCATTCAATACAAATATAAATGAGGCTGCGCCTCCCTTCATCCTTTGAATGCGTGCACTCTGACGTGGCTGGCTGGCTGGATGTATGGAGAGATGCTCCTGCATCATGTAATAATGATAATAATAATAATAATTTAATTTTAAGGTCATAGCCAAGCCAGAGACAAAATTGTTGTCTGAGACCCCCTTGTTTATGTGAAAAGGGACCCCCCTGGTAAATTTTACTGAGGTATACATACCCTACCCCCCTCTAGATTTGAACTTCTGACCTCTTAAGAGGAAACACATGTTCTTAAACACACACACACACACACACACACACACACACACACACATATATATAATTCTTGGTTTTATTAATGTTTGCATATGATATAAATTGAGCTTGTGAATTTGTCTTTTTTTTTTTTAATATTCTCTCATTTTTATGTAATATTGTGTTTTTTTTTTTCTAATGGTAGTTGAGTTTTGTAATTATTTTGTGGTGTTTATAGTCCTTGGTGTGTGTATGGGTAGTGTAGTGTAGGGGGCCACAAGCATAACAATAGTGTCATCCACAAGACATTGTATGTTATAAGAAGATGTTTTATATTTGCACTTGGAATCTATAGTTGTATTTAGAATGTGGAAACTTCTATCCTTTATGTGATTAGAGGTTTCCGAATGGAGTGGGTGTTGTATGATTATTGTAGTGGTGTAGTGCATGGAATGAGAAACATAAGTATAGGTGCTTTTCATAGTGTTGTTTATTGTGAGGCAATAAGATGGATGATGCATATGTTGATCAAAATTGTCTAAGCTCTAGATTATGTAGTTTATTGGTGCAATATGAGGTGTTTCAATGACTTCATGTGTGAATCGACAATGTGTAGATATTATTTCTTGATAGAAATGATTGATTCTTCATTTTCTTCTTCAAGCAATGGTTATGTTCAAATGACATACAGGATTGTATTGGTTGAAATGTTAAGGTAATTTTTTTTTTTTTTATATGTTTTGCAAATTCTAACATAAATTTGGAAATTATAAAAGCATTGCTTGCCCTTTTACTATATCCTTAGTGAATGATGTGTTTGTATGTACATTTTGTTTTTTAATTTTTATTCATGTTTTTCCTTACATTTAATGTTTACTTATATTATTTGTTGGTGATAAATTGAGAGCTCAAGTTCTAAACTTAGGCCAACAATAAAGTCCATTATCATTGGATAAGGTCTCACTCAAGACACTAATGCACATTATAGGAGTAAATTTGAATAGTAAGAAAACAAAATATGTAATATAATCTTATTACTGTATATTCATTATACATTTATATAAGCACACATAACATAGAAAATTTTAGAGGGGGAACCATTACATAACTTCCTTTTGTTGAATCCATATAAGATAAATCCATACATGACTCCTTATAACTACATACAACTGTCAAGGGATTTAAAACCCAATATCCACTTCCAATCTTTGATACTAATATTTCAATACAAGACTCAATTAACCAACTATCCAACCATCATCCCATGATTTACATTCCTTTATATACACTTTAGATCAATTATAATTAGTTACAATCTAGTTACACCATCCTATAATATAGATTTATAACACACATATAAGCAAGTGCATTAATTCTAATTACATTCATAACTTTTGACATGCAAATAAAAATAGGGTATGCAACACAAGTCTAGGCACACTGCTAAAATCTACTTGGAAAGCAAAACTAGGCATGCAAAGACTAACTGCGCGCAATGTCTTCAAAACCATAAAGTTAGGCACCAATAGGTCCCCAACAGGTCCTAACACTATGATTGTCTCATCATTGAGATAACATAGGTTATCCCTGCAAAATAGAAGCAGTTGAAGGAAGCTCTTTCGTAACTCAAATAGTGAACTCGTTGAAGCCTTGGGTTAGACTGTCATAAGAAGTCATCAAATTATCCATTTCTTTATGAAAGTAAGTATGTAATCCTAGAGTTCCTTTCCATTTTTATAATTGATCTCTAAACTCATTTTCTAGATCTCTAGCCATCCTAAATGATTTGAATATTTGGTGAAAATATTTACTTAGGGGAAGAAGAAGAAGACCCAACACTAACAAGCGAGCCTCGCTATCAAATAAAATGGAATGTATAAGAGTAGTGATGATTGTGTTCCCACGTCATCTCAACTCAAAATACTGCAAGAATGATCCCATAACAACACAAGGCCAGATGGACCCTACTTAGTCCACAAGATCAGTCTTCCAACATTGCATCGTCCATGGAACCTTTAGAACGAATTGAAGGATAGTCTAGCTTAATCTAGAGCAGGTAAAAACAAGTTCAATAACATATTTTATGCTTTCTTTTTTTATTTAAAAACATATTTTTTCAAATAAGGTTTTAGATTATTGCATCAATTTGCATATTTCAAGTGTAGAAATCTCTAGGCCTTCTCATGCAGAAGTTTGTGTATATTTTTTCCTAAAGTAGGTGTTAATCTCTACTTGTTTTCCCTTGTATTTAATCGCATTATGAAACCCAAATTTGCATATTTTTTAATCTTCTGCCATTGTTAATTTAAGGTCTTGGGTCTTTGTGTAATGTTCCTGACTTGGCTAGTCTAGGAAACGCTACTAATGTGTGTGTAGGATCAAAGGTTTATAGCATATAAATGGTCATACAAATAATAAACGTGACAAAGGACTACAAAGTTTGTATTATGATATCTCTGTGGATTACAAAATGGCCGAATGCGGCTGAATAACTGACAATACTCGACTAGATCAACATACAAAGGATCTTAGCCGGAATATAAATAAGCAACTGCGGTTGAATAAAATAATAACACTCAGCTAGATCATGTAACATCCCGCTCTGGTGCACTTACAAAACTTATTCTTTGAGGACACTTGCTCGCAAGTGATCTGGATTTTATGATGATAAAACTTTTTCCTTCATTATGATGTGTTAAGTTATATGACAGGATGTTTTTACTACATTGATGTAGACAGGTGCTGCTGACTCGGTTTCATTGAGTGTGCAGGGTTCGGACCCTGAGGATGCAGAGGCATCGGTGGAACTCCCTTGGACTCCGGATTGAGTCAGGGAGTGGGCTTTGAGTTGTTTCATTTACGATGATATTGTTTCGTTTGATGATATATATATTGATTTTATGATATGTTGTTGACATGATCTGACATGATGGTTGATGATGCAGGCTGACGATAGCTTGCCGACCGAACTCACATATGGAGTAAATGGGCCACACACGAGTTCCAGAGAGATTGAGGGAGAGGTGTGGACAACATCCCTACCACAGCCTACTAGCACTCCCATCGTGGCTCGAACTGTAGGTTAATGATTACCTAGTTCGAGAGGATCCACGATGCCGTGAGGGAAGACTGCGACAGTCGCTCATGTTGATTCTAAGGGGCACGCAATAAGGCGGGGGCCTTATTCCTTAGAGCCCTTAGTCTCCCACAAGCTCACCTGGCGGAGTGTTGACTCCAGGGGTTTTAGAGTCTACCAATCCGTCAAGCCAGCGAGTGGCACCCTTGGAGCACGTGGTGCATCCTGAAGGGAACGTCGCGCAAAGAAATGCAAATCAGCGAGTGGCACCCTTGGAGCACGTGGTGCATCCTGAAGGGCACATCGCGCAA
>ML777234.1:1072789-1093868 GCA_009831015.1 Picea engelmannii
AATTTAATTATTGGAGAACCCTAGGGATGAGTGACACTTGGACGACAGAGATTGTTTAGAGGTTTGTCATTAAAAATTAATTAATTGATAATTAGGAAAGTAAGTGGGTCTCATTTTTCTATAAAAGAAAGGGAAAGGAAGGAGAAAGGGGATGAACAATTAGCATAACGTTACACTGCCGAATTGTGGTTTGACGGATTTTCTTGTGAGTAGTTGGGTGTATCTCAGCAGTGTTGGAGTGGTAGCTCAGCCGTGGAGGCGAGCTGAGACGCTAGTCTATCTCTGGTTCTTGTGTGGCCCCTTTGCAGCTCGGGGGGCTAAGGGGGAAGCAGAGTACCCCTAGCGTTTGGCTGGGAGGTACCGGTGAGCCTTTTGCGGTCGAAAAGTAGGAGTGAGGTGGAGTGCGCGGACGGCCATTCGAGGATGAACTAAAGGGCAACGGTATGATTTCTTAACTGGTAGAATAGAATGCAACTGGTTTGTATGATGTAAATCTACTTGGTATTGAAAAGTATTCTGGAGTAAAATTTATATAATATTGTTGCGTTTTCTATTTCCATAGATGATTGAATGCTTAGGTTATCCAACGCTGCCGAATTTCCTGCTTTATCCAGTTAGTGGTCTCATTCTCTGCAATTTTTGTCGAGGGTAGGAAGGGTTATACCCTTAGATTTACACCTTGTGTTATTTCATACCAACGAACCTGTCCCTGCCCGATTCACCTCTGGATAATGGTCTTAATTCGACAGCAGGTTGAATCATATCCCTGCGTTCTCTGAGGACTTTTGCACCCTAGTTCTGTGATTGATTGTTGAACCCCGACACTTGCTGGATACCATTCTTTGATAATTTCTGTGGGCGTTTTTGCATTTTCTGTGGGCGGATTCAATTACTATGAGCGATTCTTCCTTGTGGATTTTTCGTCTGTAATTTACTGCCACTTCGCCTTATGCGTTGGCTGTCTTCGTTGGGTATTTGATTGTCATTTCGTTGTAATTATTGGGCATTCTCTTGATTACCGTGGGCGATGTGTTTATGATCTACTTTTGTTTTTGACCTGCGTTTTAAATGCTTAAATGATCTGCGTTTTATATTGGTCGTTTTCATTTACCTACAACAGTATTATTATTTTGGGCGTTGTTGTGTACAGTGGGCATCATGTTGGGGCGTTTTTATTTTACCAGGGTTATGGGGCGAGTTTATGCACTATATTTATGGGCGTTTTACCACTGGCTGGGACGATGTTATACTTTTGCTGAGTTTGAAGGCAACCCATCACTTGGTCGAATCTCTGGTCGTTTTTTTTATTCTTGCGTCTCCATCACTCGTCTGGAAAGGTTATCTGTGTAATCCTTACCCCCGGCGAGACTGGTTGGTCTGATTCTTTTGTGTTCATGGTCCTTAATCTCTGCCAGAATTCGTCGAGTTGTGAAGGGTTTACACCACCCAACCGACGCCTTGCTATTACTCACTGGCGAGCTTTTCCTGTCCACTTCATTAACGTTACTGGTCTTTAACCATGCCACGACTGAGTCTGGTAACCCTGCGTATTTTTTCTTCGTTCTTCCTCTCCAGAATATAATTATTTTTGTGTTTTCCTGGGTGTTTTACCTGCGCGTGACAATGCTCTCCTTAACATTTTGCATGCCTGGAAGCAGCGTTTATTTTTATGGCAATTTAAGTAGGCACTAACATCGACTTCATTCTCGACCTGTCAATAGATATTGTATGAAAGTGGAAACTGTTAGGGCGGGCCACATGCCAGCGTAGGTTCTAGCTCAAAATAGAAACTGGAAGTTTTTAAATCATTATCCCATAAATTATAAATTGTATGATAAATGAAATTTCGGCGAGTTTATTTTAATGCCAAATTTAATGCAATCTGTAATGCCAGTTTAAATGGATATTAAATGCTGTGGTAATAAAGATGTGTCAGGTTTCTGTATTGCGGCCGTTGTTAATTATGGATAGTCTATAATGCAATAGAAATGCCTTTCTAAATGACTAGTAAATTGCCAGCTCGAATGGTTTTCTAGAGGTCTATTGACGCGTATCATAGCTTGATGATATACTCAATCGAAGATCACTTGATTAAACTTCTGATTGCTATCTCTAGCCGAGTGAATCACAACGCTTTTCGTCAAAAAAAAATATAAGTTAGGTACAAATTACCTTATTAATAATACCTAATTGGATACGGAGTATTGTAGTCACTCATATCTTTTCTTATGTGTGTAAAAATATACATTTAATAACTTAACAATATATTTAGGGTGGAGAGAATTGATTAACTTACGCATATTTGGGGAAATTTTAATTGTTTATTTAGGAATGTAAATAAATCACTGACGTGGCATAACATGCATACAAGAAACAGATATAGAATGCCACATTCTTTTTATAAATAAAGGTAGAGATTTATGTTTTACAGGGAATTGAAATGGTTATTTTTAGTTTAGAAATTGTTTCAATACGTTAAGTTTTTTTTATCATTTTATAATGGCCGTGTCTTTTGGTAACACATCAAAATTTTATTTCAATATTGTGATAAGAAGTCCTTCTACCTTTGACGTTAAATTCATGTGATTTTTAATTAATGTCATTTTAGCCTTGTCAACTTGTCCCTTTTATAATGCCCCTCTTAATTATTGACATTTTATTATGGTTATTTACATATTGCCTTTTAAACATGTGATGGTATTGTCAATCTCGGAATACTTGATGTTATTTAGTTATGAGGTTACTTGTCCTTTTAATGTTGTTATTTTAGAGGTAACATTTAATTATCCTTATATAGGGTACCTTTTAAATTACTGTTATTTAACTAAGGTCATTTTAAATATTGTAATTGCTATATCATGTCATTTGTAAATAGGATGGTTTATTGATATATTCAAATGTGATGATAATTTTATTTGCTTTAGGTGAAGGAAAAATGTTATGGCGTACCAACGTGAGGGAATATTGTTTATAGATTCGCAATTGTCATGTATTGATGAAATAGGAAATTGTGTTTTCCTACCTTATAAACAAGATGGCAAGTTTAGAGTTGAAGCGTATGACCCTTATTTATTCCAATGCTATTGTAATCATAAAGGAGATGATATGGATATCTTGTTGTGATGTTAGTGTAGCTTCTTGGCGCTGATAATACCTACTCAGTGGATGCCCGGATTATATGCATTAAATTACTCGGAGTTAGTAATAACGGTTGTTGTGCATTTAATTAATGTTGAATTTGGGTTGTTGTCGGAGTCCTCTTATCACGCGCCATCCGTAAGGGGCGTAATTGTTCTTCTTATCTACGTTGTACTTGATTTTATTCAGTTGGTTGCTTGGTGTGTTGTGTCGGGTGAGAAGTAGACACCTCCATGTTCCTCAGAACAGTCGCCAGCCCTGAGACCTTAAATGGTTAAAATCGATGGGAACCTGGGCTTGAGCGTTGCTTATGTGTCTTGGAGGTCCTAACCATTGCAGGGTAGGACGGGCGGGAGGTCAGTCGTATTTATCAGTCAGTTTTACTTTATTGTGTGATCACCATTTATGCATGTGGTTACGTATCGTGCGTCCTGGTCATCTTCTTAGGTTCATCCTGGTTGCGTCGTATTCATCGTCGGGCGGCGACGTAGAGTCGAATAGGTTGTTGTTGTTTCCTTGAACACACGCACACACACACTTTTAAAAACAGAAAAAAAAAAAAAAAAATTTGCACCTGTTACTAGAATGGTTGTCGTAACGAGGCAGTTCGTTATAGATCAAAAGACAAAAGGATCTTAGCCAGAATACAAATAAGCAACTAAAAGATAATACCCAGAATATGGGAGCACTGCGGAATCAATGAAGAATGATGGAATACCTAGATGATCTTCTCGGTGACTAGGGTGTGTCTTTCAACACCGATATCAGCCAACTAGTGTCTTCCTCTTGGACTACACTGAACTATCTCTCCTGAGATGCGCCTCTTCTCCTCAATGACAAGTCATAATTTGCATAATGATGAATTAGGTCGTTGACCCTTCCTTTATAGCTTTCCAAAACCCTAAATCATGATGAAACCCTAATTTGTTGTTGATTTCCAAAATCCCTAAATCATGTTGAAACCCTAATTCGTTGTTGACTTCCAAAACCCTAAATCATTGCTGAAACCCTAATTCACTGTTGACTTCTATTTTTAGCTCATAATGACTTAAAAGAGCTTTTAACCCTTTTTAGCTTAATGTCACTTTCTGAATATAACACCTGTGACAGGAGTGACCTCTAGTAAACCTGTTTACCCCTCTTTGCCCCTGTCTATAGCCTAACAGGGCGGTTTAGACCATTAAGCCTCCTCTTCTGGAGATCCTATTTTGAAAGGGACATTACAGTCCTCCCTTCCCAAAATTGCTTGTCCTCAAGCAATACTAGTCCAGGGTGCTGCAACACCTGCTCGCTCTCCCAAGTAGTGTCCTCTACTGGAAGCCCTCTCCATCTGATCAAACACTCTTTGATGAACCTGCTCCTTAGTTTTCGATCTTGGAACTCTAAAACCTCCTTCGGAACTAACTCCAAATGTCCCTCCTCATCCAATGGGGGAAGCTCCTCTGATGTGTTAATGAATTGTCCCACTGCCTTTTTGAGGCAAGACACGTGGAACACATTATGAATCTTGCTTCCCTCTGGAAGCTCTAGCTCATAAGCAACCTCGCCTACTCAACGCATGATCCTATAAGAACCATAAAATCTGGGCTTGAGCTTCTCGGCCCCACTCTTCTTCAGAGATGACTGTCTGTAGGGTTGGAGTCTCAAGAAAACCAAATCTCTAACCTCAAAGATGTGCTCTATCATGTGCCTATCTGCACTTATCTTCTGTTAGTTTTGTGCCATCTGTAGGTTCTCTTTCAACAACTTGAGAATATCTTGACTCTCTATGATCCAATCCTTGGCCTTGGGAGCTCTGCTCTCCCTGAAGACCAAGTCTACCAAAGTGGGAGCATCATATCCGTACAATGCTCGGAAGGGTGTCATACCAATGGACATGTGGAAGGTGGTGTTGTAGCAATGTTGTCCTAAATGTAACCACTTTACCCACATTCTCTGCTCTCCTCCTACATAGTTCCTCAAATACCCTTCAACCCACTTGTTGACAATCTCGGTCTGCCCATCTATTTGAGGGTGATAGCTGGTGCTAGGTGTCAACTCTATCCCCACCAACTGAAACAACTCTCTCCAAAATGTCCCTATGAATCAACTGTCCCTGTCACTGATGATGTTCTTTGGCAACCCATGAAGTCTGAAGACCTCCCTGAAGAAAAGCTTGGCTACCTGAACTGCGTTGTACTCTGTCAGTATGGCATAGAAGTGAGAAAACTTGGTCAATCTGTCGACCACTACATAGATACAGTCCTTTCCTTGGACCTTGGGTAGACCGGTGATGAAGTCCATAGATATACTCTCCCATTTCTGCTCTGGAATGGGGAGTGGCTGAAGTAGCTCTGCTGGAAGAGCATGCTCTGACTTGTTCTTATGGCAAGTCACACACTCACTAATGTGTCTCATAACGTCTTGTTTGAGGCCCTTCCATGAGAACCTCTCTTTGATCTATCTGCAGGTTTTGAAAAACCCTTGATGGCCTGCTAGAGGTGAATCATGAACTGCGGTGAGGATCTTCTTTTTAAGCCTTGAATCTGGCACCAAGTAGACTCTATGCTTGTAAAATTTGACATATTCAATGACCCTATACCGGTCATCCTGTATTTGCCCATCCATCACCTCACAAGTGAACTTGTTCTTGGAATATTCCACTAACAAGTGGGATTTCCAATCTGTTGAAATCTCCATCAAAGAACATGTTGCAGGTCTCCTCGATAGTGCATCGGCCACAATGTTCTTCTTCCCCTTGACACACTCTATGTCAAATTCGAATGCCTGTACCTTCATCACCCATTTCTGATGGCGCTCACAAAGGTCCTTCTGCTAAAGGAAATACTTCAAACTGTTGTGATCGGTCTTGACCACGAATTTGCTGCCCACCAAATATTGTCTGAACTTGGTCAAGGCATGCATGATTGCCAACATTTCCTTGTCAAAAATGGAGTACAACCTCTCAGGTTGACTAAGCTTCTGGCTCTTGAATACAATGGGGTTTCCTCCCTGCATCAAAACTGCATCGATCCCTTCGTTGGATGCATCACACTCTAGTACAAATGGCAAGGTGAAGTCTGGTAGTGCCAACACTGGACAAGTGCCCATGACTTCCTTCATGTGATCAAAGGATTCATGTGATTTCTCGGTCCATATGAAGGCCCCATGATTGGTAATATCTGTCAGCAGTGCTCCAAGATGAGAACAACCTCGGACGAACCACCTGTAATAGCTGCACAGCCCGAAGAAGCTCCTCAATTCTATCACATTCTTGGGCATCGACCAATCCAGAATGGCCCTGATCTTCTCTTGGTGCACCTATACCCCCTTTGCATTGATGATGTGGCCTAAGTAAATAAGATCTGTCATACCGAACTTGCACTTGGACTCTTTGGCATATAATGACTGTGCCTCCATGATGCTTAATACCTCATCGAGGTGCCTCATATGCTCTTTCCATGACCGGCTATAGATCAAGATGTCGTCGAAGAAAACCAAGACTGATTTCCTTAAATGATCCCTGAATATATGGTTCATGCAAGACTGGAATGTAGCGGGTGCATTGGTTAGCCCAAATGGCATAACCAGGAACTCGAAGTGTCCAAAATGACATCAAAATGTCGTCTTCTCTATGTCCTGCTCTCGGATGCTGATATGATGATATCCAGAGCATAGATCAATTTTTGAGAAGAAAACCGCCCCATGCAGTTCATCCATCAACTCGTCAATGCATGGGATAGGGTATCAGTTCTTGATGGTTTTCTTGTTTAAGGCTCAGTAATCAATGCACATCCTTATGGTGCCATCCTTTTTCAGAACTAAGAAAACTGGAGAAGCAAATGGCCTATTGTTCGTTCTGATATGTCCCATCGCCAACAATTCCTTGATTGCCTTATCTATCTCATCTTTGAACCTCCTAGGATGACGATAGGGGGGGTGATCATAGGTTTGTCCCCCTCCTCCAACTCAATGGTGTGCTCAAACCCCCTGTCAGGTGGTCTCCCTGGTGAAATTGCCTCAAAGACCTGTTGATGTTGTCCCAATAAATTCTTGATCTCTGTATGGTATTGTTGTCGACCTTCTGAATCCTTCTGAGTAGTGATCAAGCATTCTATGGCATATGCTACCTCCCCATGTCTAAATATCCTCTCCATACTCTTGGCTAAAACTGTCCTCGGTGCTCCTGTCAACATACCTCTTAGAACAACCTTCTTCCCATCCTGATCTCTGAATCCCATTTCCAAGGTTTGGTAGCTGGTAGTGATTTTTCCCAAGGTAATCATCCACTGAACTCCTAACACCACATCTGTGTCCGATAGGTCAACCACATAAAATGTGTCTCTCACTGTGTAGTTTCCTAACTTCATCTCTAAGTTTGGAACTCTATCTAGACACTCCACTGTGTGGCCATTTGCTACCGCAACATCAAACCCCTCAAACTCCTCTGTCTGAAGTGCCCGTCTTGATACTAGTAAAGCGTCGATGAAGTTGTGGGTGGCCCCACCATCTATCAGGGCAATTTACTGTTGCCCCTGGATGATCCCTCTGATACGGAGGGTGTCATACCTGGGAACACCAGAAAGGGTCGCTATGACACCTCCCTTTTCTAGTTTCCTCTTGTTAGCATGTTCTGGCGATTGTAGAACTACTGGAGGATGGGATTTTGCCGGTGTCGGTGGTCTACAGGGAGGCTGCTCCTCTGCTAGTGTTGACTTCTCCTCTGAACTAGTGGATACACTATCCTTCTCCTCCTCTTCACTGTCCACGTTGTCTGCTGCTACCTCAATATAATGAATCTCTCCCTTGCCCATGTACATGTGGCCTAGGACCCAAGGATCTCTACAGCTGAAGCAAATCTTTTTCCTCATAAGCTCTCACCTAGTCTCATCATCCAACTTCTCCTTGCCCTTCCATATTCTGTGGAATGGCTTCCTGTCTCGATCCCTCTAGGGCACAAATGGTTTGGAGAAATTTTTAGTCTTTGGCACTAAGTCTGCCAGATCTTGAGTGCGAAGGATGGAATCTTGCAAAGTGGGAGGCATGTATGCCTTCACCTATCCTTTCAAAGGCTCTGTGAGTCCTTCTGTGAATAGAATGATTAGCCTAGACTCTGATTTATCTGTCACTGCCACGGCTACTCGCTGAAACTCTGTGATGAATGCCTCTGCTGTGCCAGTTTGTCTCAACTAGGCTAGATCCCTGAAGTGTATCTCGGGATCCTTCCTGTCAAACCTGTCCATGACTCTATCTGTAAACTCCCTATAGGAGATGATGGGACTGTGACCCAATGTCACCAGTCCATGGTACCACCACTTGTGTGCCTCACCCTCCAAGTGTAAGGTCGCAAAACTGATGGCCTTTGTCTCAGTCATCTGGTTGAGCTTGTAATACATGTCTAGCTTCTGTACCCAAGCTATGGCAGTGTATTTGGATGATACATCGAAAGAAGGGATGGTGAGTTTCCCAACTTTTCGGATGAAATCGAGGTTATTCCCCTACTGTTGTTGTGGTCCTCCCCTCTGCAGCTCTCTGGGGCGGTTCCTGAGTCTGAGTCCACAGTACTCGACTAAGGTCATGTCCCGATGGAAGTCATGACCCAATGCTGCGTACTCCCTCCTATACTCTGCAATGTCGTCAGCATGAGTGGGTGGCCTCTGTGGTATCGGTGGTGGTGCTGCTACCGGGGGTGCCCTCTAGAAATTGGGAAACAAGGGTCTGGGAATCCTACTCGCAGACGTGTATCTGAGAGAGGGTGACTGGGATCTACTACCTGCTCCTGAGTTCCCCTATGCTACATGCGGGACTTGTGTATCTGGGGTGCCCACTCTAGCTAATCTATCAACCACCTGTGCCAAGGACTGAGACATGGTCCATTGACTAGCTAACATATCGTTGATAACCTGCATGAAAGCTACCTCTGGATCTACGGGAGCCTTGCCACTGCCCTTTGGTCACTCATATCTTCCTCCTAGCATCCTCTCTGCCTCGCACTCAGCCTCATGCTCTGCCCTTCTCTCTGCTTCTCTATGTGCCTCTTCCTCTTCCTCTGAGCTAGGAGGAAAGGGGGGAAATCAGGCCTATGCCTTCTTTCCTGATGCCTGTTGTAAGTGACATATTCGTCACCTACGTGTTCACGGCCCTCTAGGTCTTCTGCTGCACTCATTGTCTTTAGTCACAGGCTAGCAGGACTAAAGCTCTGATACCACTGTAATGTTCCCGACTTGGATAGTCTAGGGAACGTTGCTAATGTTTGTTTAGGGTCAAAGGTTTACAGCATATAAATGATCATACAAATAATAAACGCGACAAAGGACTGCAAAGTTTGTATTATGATATCTCTGTGGATTACAAGATGGCCAAATGTGGCTGAATAACTGACAATACTCGACTAGATCAACATACAAAGGATCTTAGATGGAATATAAATAAGCAATTGCGGCTGAATAAAATAACAACACTCGGCTAGATCAAAAGACAAAAGGATCTTAGCCGGAATACAAATAAGCAACTAAAAGACAATACCCAGAATATGGGAGCACTGCGAAATCAATGAAGAATGATGGAATACCTGGATGATCTTCCCAGTGACTAGGGTGTGTCTTTCAACAATGAAATCAGCCAACTGGTGTCTTCCTCCTGGAATACAATGAACTATCTCTCCTGAGATGTGCCTCTTCTCCTCAATGACAAGTCATAATCTGCATAATGATGAATTAGTTCGTTGCCCCTTCCTTTATAGCTTTCCAAAACCCTAAATCATGCTGAAACCCTAATTCATTGTTGATTTCCAAAATCCCTAAATCATGCTGAAACCCTAATTCACCGTTGACTTCTATTTTTAGCTCATAATGACTTAAAAGTGCTTTTAACCCTTTTTAGCTCAATGTCACTTTCCAAATATAACACCCGTGACTAGAGTGACCTCTAGTAACCCTATTTACCCCTCTTTGGCCCTGGCTATAGTCTAATGGGGCGCCTTAGACCATTAAGCCTCCTCTTATGGAGCTCCTATTTGGAAAGGGACATTACACTTTGTTTCATGCAGTTTTAGGTAGTATCATTGGAAAATTCTTCCAAGTTGCTACTAGGTGAATGCAAAGAATCAACAAAGTTAAAAAGTAAAGGATTCATGCTCTCTTCTTCTAGGTTATTGATTAGAAGTTTTCAAATTATAAAACCCAGTTATTTTATTACAGTTTCCAACTTATTTACGTTGCCAAATTAAGTTGATTATACAACATTGCAAACATCCTCCGATCGTTGAATCTCATATAGAAGGTAAATAATTTCTCCACACAAGTGTTCCATGTTCTTTGATTTATTACCAAGTAGTGACAATTCTCTAATTTTCAATCTTATTTCTTTAATAGACTCTTATTGTGGAGAATTGGAAGCCTACTTTCAAGTGATTGGAAGTCAAACACAACCCAAATCAAGTGGTTGGGAGTAAAAGACAACCCAAAGTACATTGTTGGTATGTTTTCATTTTGAAATTTAAAGTTCCCCCTTGCTACTCATCATAAGAGATAATGATTTTATTTTTTGGTGTTTTACTATCTCTCAAAAAATTGGTGACAAGTAAAAAATAGTTCAAAGTTGTGCTCTTGACAATACAAACACAACAATTATTCCCAAAGAAAAGTTCATCCATCCACTAAACAAGGATGGGTTCAAATCTCACCTCCAACCATTAAATGGTGCCAAAGGCTCCTTTTCCTATAGCCTCTACGACCAATGTGTACAATCATAGTCATGGTTGTATACAATCCCATCCCCATTTACCAACATAAAGGCTCTTCCATTCCCATGCCAGACATGGCCACCTCAACCTCTAGGGTGTTGATGAGTTGATTCTCTCATATCCTTAGAAAAGAAAGGCAATGATTCTTCTGCCACAAAAGCTAGATATAGTTCATGTTTAAAGATTTCAAATTTAATGAATCCAACTTTTTTGTTGTGAAACAAGTGTTGGTCCATAAATTTCTACTTTGGCCCATTTTGCAAGTTCCATTTACAAAAACAATTCTTAACCATTATCTACCCTACTTAATGTTTCAACCATGCAAATAATCGACTCAACAAGCATCAATATTGCTATGGATCATCTTAAGAGTCATTAATAGTCCATTTCCTCTTTCTCTTTCAAAATTAAGAAAGAAATATATTGTATGGACTAATATTGATTTTTTGAAGTCATGGACCAAAATTTCATGCATTGTATAAATTCATGGAAGTCATGGTACTTGCAAGTGGTTGTTTTTGCAATGGAAAACATGACTTCAACTTCATCTCTAGTCCATTTTTTCTCATGAGCACAATGAATCAATTACTGAAGTGACATGAAAAAAAAGACATAATAATGACGTCCTTTTAGGGGAATAGTTCCTCACAACCTTTCATCGTCTGTCACTAACATATATAAGGTTGTCATCTTCCCTCCCTTCATTGTCTATCAATTGTGTATCCAAGGCTCCCATCTATCCTAGAATTAATGCTTCCTTGTCAATGGGATTTTGGGATATCATGCAACTTATCCATGGACAAAAAACTATAACTTATTCGACACAGTTGGATCCCTATACTTGCTCAAGATTTGGACTTAAATGATATAGTATGATAAGGAAGTAAGGAATATTATGGAGTATTAAGGTAGGATCAATGAGTGTGAAGAGTTGTAAGTCTTAATCCATCCAGGAAGCGTGTGTGTGCATACAGATGGATTTTTTCAAGTCTGGACATGAAACAAAATAAAGGAAAACAATCACAAGGGAAATTTAAAATGACAAGGCTACAATGACAGTTTTTTACTTGCAAGAAAATGAGTAAACAATAAATACTACTAGGTACACAAGTTGAAACCTGATTTTTATATCCTCACAATATCACCATAATTATGAGACAAACACACTTTGCACTAGACTCAAGTTTTACTCATTTCATTGTTTTACTTAGTTAATTCTATTATTCTGGCAACCATGTTTTCTACTTGCCTTTCACACATATGCACTGACTACTTATAATTGTGACCAATCACACTTGACACATGGTTGGGTATCATCGTCTTTAGTTATTCTACCTTGTCGTACAAATGGATGCTATATTATTCTACCTTGTCATTCATTATTCCACTATTTTTCCTGATAAAGAGAGGTGACAAATTTTCCATGTTGTTTTGTCTCCCTCCTAATTTAATGATAAGGGTACAAGAGACCCCACGCTGACTTGAGGTCATTTTGCTATTTTTCTGACGCGTATTCACGTAAAAAAAATCCAAATTTCTCCGTAATATTCAGATGCTTTGAATTTACCCACATAATCCAAATTGTAATCCCATAATCCAAATTTCTCCTTAATATACAACGTCATGGTTGATCCATCATCTCAGTCGCCGCGAAAGCATGAAGCAAAGGTGAAGGTTTGGTTTCCAAGAAAGGGTCCCGCCTCCTAAGACTCGGTCGATAACTAATATTGAACTCATAACTAATCTATAAAAGACAATTGATAAGAACGTTTTTAAATATTTGAAACTTATATATATTTTTAATTTTAATAGAATATATATATTTTTAAATCAATTTAATTAAAAATAAAATTTTAAAATAATAATTTAATTAATAAAAAATAATAAAAAAACAACTTAATAAAAAATAATTAATAAGAAAAACTATATTTATATATTTAAAAAAAAAATCTACCATCTTCGTTTTTTTTTCATGTTCTTTTTGTTTTCTCTTTTATACTAGCATACCCCACAAGTAGGGGAGAGGAAATACTGAAGTGAATTGGGGTGGTTAAGTTGTTGAAAGATGATGGGTTTTTTCTTCAGAATGGAAAATGAATACTTTAAAATGTCTATCTTCATCCCACATCTCACAAAATATTTTCAACAAACTTGTAACAATATGAATCACCCAAGTGCATGCCCACATGCAATAATCGCAGATATGTGACCATGACTAGATGTAATTAACCATATGAGAGATAACAAAATATCTCATAGAACCAACCTCTTAAGGAACACCTTAGACATAAATATTATATCTAGATGTAAAAATATTTTGAACCTTTAGAATTACTAGAACAATTTATTACTACATAAATCTTTAAAAAATCTCGAGCACTAGTAATAAATTTGTGGAATCCAGAATCTAAGTTGTATAATCAATAGTTAGGTTAGAATTACTAGAACAATCTATTACTACATAAATCTTTAAAAAATATTTAGCACTAGTAATAAATTTGTGGAATAGAGAATCTAACTTGTATAATGAATAGTTAGATTATGGATGAAAACCAAATTTTAATTGTACATATTTTTATTTAATCTATGGGAAGATTGGTTAAGTGGCATGGATATTCACATTGAACTAAATGATCAAACATGTTGTCGTAGAAATGATATAATGCTAGAAGATTTGTAAACAATGATCAATTAGAAAAAGTGATAACTTAACAATGAAATCAATTAGAAAAAGTGATAACTTAACCATGAAAGTGTGCATGAATGACAACCATCATTCAAAATTAATATATAATGTAATGTTGAACTTAAACTATAAAGTGTGAACCCATCGACATCTAATATAAGCTCAAAATATCATTGAGCAATGGCCAATTTACATGGTCACATAAAGGAATCTAATTCTAGTAAAAACTATTTTTGAGGAGGGATTTCCTTCGAAAAGTGTAAAGCTACTTTTTCATACAACTTGCAACCTCGATGGGAAATGAATGGTTGATAGTCCACATACCAAAAGATATATCGGCCCTCAGATCATATGAAAATTAACTAAATATAAAATGAGACCAATAAGAGGAAAAATCAAATTTAAAATTCTCTATCTAAACGATGTCATTGCGACATTTAAATCAAAGTCCATTAGCTATTGAAAATAATGCCAAATGTTCGAATGGGTTTTGATAAACTATACCTAATACTTCACTTGAGAAATAAGTTGGAACTATATGTATACAGTGAATGTGTACATGCCATAATTTTCAAACAATATGTAGGAATTGTTCTGTGGTTGTCTCAGAAGAAAGCACATTCGCACTAGACAAGCCAACCCACAAGTGAACAACCCCTAGTTTGTAAAGACTTGCAAATAAAATTTGTGTATTTCTGACTCTCATTCTCCCATAGTTTAAAATTCAAAATGGGATTCCTGCATTGGAAAACATATTCGGATAAAATTTAAAACTGAAATCATGCACTATTGATTCAACTTGCACATGAAGTTGTGTAAAAAAAATTAAACAATAGAGGTTTTGAGTTCTATCATCTCTCTAGAAACAATATTATTTACGTAATACTGAAAATTAAAAGTGATATTATTCAAGTAACATGAAAATTAAGATTTTATGATCATTAATATAACTTATAAGATGTAATGGAAAAATGATTTTTTTTTTTTTTTTTTTATGTATAGAGATTAAAGTGAACTTATATTAATATTTAGTTTCATTTATGAAAATTAAAATTAGACACTAATTGAAAAATATATGATCTCACTCTCTAACTTCAAAGATGATAGTGCTCATATTATGTAGATTAACTTCAAAGATGACAATACTCATATTATGTAGATTAAAATTAAATTTTAATTTTGTAATACGACGTAAAATTACTTATATCAATTGACAAATGACTTGCACCGGATTTTATTAAATAAATAAACAAATAAATTGCAAAGATATAAGTTTGAGTACAACTAAATATTATGACCAAGAGGAAGATAATATTGTAAGAGAATCTATATATGCATGCCAAGAGGGTTGCAACCCAATTTTTTTATTTACCGGATTGTCATAATTCACATTTTCTACCAGCATTCATTTATTTATATATTTGGCACCCATGAGAGAGATATTTAGAAGAAGATGTTTGTTATGTGATCCATGCCCAACTGGCTACATAATTTCTTGTAGTAATTAACTCTGCTATTCACTTGGCCATTGTTTCCACCGATGCATTCCCCATTGTTGATATCTTTGATTGTCCCACATAAGCCTTGCCCAAAGGTTATGGATTATGGCAGAATGGTAGTTGTTGTTCTTCATACAGAACTACATGAATGTCTTGAATGAAATGGTAGTGTCTTTGCCCACCTTCTCTGGGTTATTCATCTCATCAAACCCAATGCTCTTCCTCGCAGCTCCATGATTGTAATTCCTGCATGCATTAACAAACAAAGTCTGTAACAATCCAACATACATTTAGTCTGATTGTAATTCCTGCATGCATTAACAAACAAATTTAGTAACAATCCAACATACATTCAGTCTGATTGTAATTCCTACATGCATTAACAAACAACGTCATTAACAATCCAATATACATTCAGTCAGTCTGTCTTAGCCGCTTCTACCATTAGATATTGTGATTATAGAAGCTGCTCTTTTGTGATTATCAAGAGTAGAGTCACATGATCGATAAAAAAGAACCAACTTAGTTGGATAGGCCCACGTCTATCTCTTACAGCTCGTGCATAGCCACGTGCTTGAACTCTGACAGTAGTTTGATGAAGGATTTATTTGGTTGATGTAGAACAGTCCTGACACAAAAAATAATTGGTAAAATTTTTCATTCATCAAGTAACTGAAATCAGATTATAGATAGATTTAGATAGAGCATAATACATACCTCCAGTTTCGTGCATTGCATGTACAAAGAAAGAAACAAGCTCTCTCTTCTCCACGTCATTGGAACCGGTGGTGCCAAATCCAAAATACCCATTGGTAGATGCAATGAAAGTGTTGTAAGTGTAGAATCCATTTCCCTCACAGGAGCTACCAGCTCTGCTTGCAAGGCCATTGAATAGATCCTGAGAAATTATAGTCCCCATGTTTCCACCTCCGCCACTTGGGGATACTCCTCCTGAGTTGTAACAGAGGTCACTCTGGTAGTTATTGCCACAATAAGAATAGGTGGTGCCACAATATTCCCACTTACTACAACTATTGTAACTCAATGTGTAGGTGCTCAATCCTAAATAAAATAGTCTTCATATGCATGCAAAATTGCATAGATTTAACATTTAACAACGCCTCTATTTGTCGTAGTTGTTTATTTGGAATGAAATTGTGTTTATGTTATCGAACGTGAGTGCTCGTATTTTCCCCCAGATAAACCACGAAATAGAGCATTCCCCCAATGATATGAGTTGTCACAGGTCTGAAAAGTATGATATCTAAGCTTATTTGTCCTTGATTTAAACCACCTTCTCATTTGGACCATGCATCCACAGATTCCCGAGTTTAGAAGAACAATAAGGATTTGTTATTCTGGAGGAGGAACAAGAAGGTAGCTCAATAAAAACCTAAAGAGCCTCCTTCGCATTCAACTGCTTCAACCACCATATGTCCAACAATCCATGGATCCAAACAGTGGTGCTATCATGGAGGTCCAATAAAGAAAGTTCCATGGACCCTGGGATCATTGAGAACTGTTGAGTAAGCAATCAAAAGAGGGGTGGAGAATACCCAGAAACAAAGTGCCTTGGACCTGCGATCGCTGAGAGAAAAATCTAAAAAGAATGTGGTAGGTTGTTCCATGCTTCGTCTGGAAAGTGATTGAGAACAATACTTAGCAGACCACATCGACGGGGAAGAAGTTTGGAGTTGGCGAAAAAGACACATCGAAAGAAAGGATTCATCGAATATAGATGAACATATGGCATGTTTTTAGAATCCCATGTCGGCAGGGAAGCAGTTTGGAGTCGAAAAAGAAGACACGTGGAAAGAAATGATTTATCGAATACAGATGAACATATGCCATGTTTTAATAATCTTTGGCATGTTTTAATAAGCTTTGGATAGACAACGAAGGTTGGGAGAGGAACCTCCCCTTAAAGAACACCTTCGGTGTAATTATTTCACTCATAAGATCCACTTTATCCACTTTACATTTAGTTCTCCACTTTTGGGATATAGTGCTATACACATTTTGGTTTGGGTGAAGTGGGGATTTTGAATTTGTGTTCTTGGAATGAATTCGTGGGATTATGTTACACAACTGGAGTTGGAGCCTGATTATGTTACACTATCGGAGCCGTGGAAATTTGAAGTTGGTTTTGGTCATGGTATGATGTGCACTTATGTGTTCTTGTTGAATGCTACTTTGGATGGAGTTCGAGGACAGTGGAAGTACTCACAATCTTGAAAAAGAAGATGTCAAGGATTAAAACATAACTCCAAACCTATAATGGAGCCATAGTGGAGGTGGAATATAGTCCATGACCAAATGACCATGAATGGATTATTTTTATGGGGTGACTTTGTGTATCTAACTTCCATTATATTGATGGATATTTAATCTCTCATTAAATGGATTGCAATCTTATTTTTTTTTGAATTCTATTTAAAATTACTTTTTTAATACAAGTGAAATGACAAAAAGTTCGTCATAGAATTATTTATCAAATGTTTTCCACTCTTTCAAATACATTTTAATAAATATTTATTTTTTATATAATTAAATATATTATAATAATAATATATCTAATTTAAAAAATATTAATAAAAGAAGATATCCTATCCTCCCCATCAAAGCCTACCTTGCCCCCATTGAGAGAACTATGATGGTCTCTCATGACGCATTAGTGGCAATGCAAACCTAGAAAAACAACAATATGTTAACTTGGATGGATTAAATTCAAGGTACTTTTTCAATGAATTTGAATATGGTGAAAGAAGATGAAACGAAATTGAACTAGCTTTCTGAATATACAACTTGTATTCGTAGAAATTGTGAATCACTATGTCAAATTTGATTTTTTCTAACAATTGTATGTTATTTTTCCAAGAAAATATAAGTTATATGCTTTTGTTTGTGCAAGTGTTGAGTACCTTAACAATGGAATTTCATTTCAGAAACTTGTATACTTGTAGAGAACCCGTTCTTCTAGTGCAATGTATTTTTTGGAAATTTATAATATTAGTTTATATTTCTTTTAAATTATCAAAGTCAATATATCCTTGAAATTACAATGTCTTTTTTAGATCGTAGATGTCGATCTCATCTAGTGCAACATATAACTCATTCGATAAATGGTTAAGCCGAAAAACAATTGTAGTAGAAATAAGAGAGGTATGTATTCTAGGATTTTGATATATGTGAAGACAAAAATAGATTAAAAATAGTAAACAATATTAAAAATAGTATATATATATATATTTGGAATCTGCATAGCTGAATCTATGTATGTATGTAGTTTCGTCAGCAACTGAATTACTTAGCCTATATAAAAATAATGTCAAAGACAGAGAAATAGAGAGGTATTCACAAAAATGGAGGTATTTGTCAATTTGTACACCAAACCACTAGGTTTGTCATCCTTAAACTATATCCAATGCAGCCAAGTCAGCATAGACGTTGTCAATCCCACCCAAAAAAATTTGAATTTAAAATATTGTGCACACATTCTTAAGAGCACGCACACGCTCTAGGAACATACATGCACTCTAGGAATTTGCATGGGCTTTATGAATATTCACATGTTCATAATAGTGTGCACGCACTATAGAAACATGCATGCATTCCTAAGAGTGTGTACATGCTCCTATAAGCTATTTTTTAGTTGTCATTCCCCCATCCCCCCCCCTCTCTCTCTCTCCCCTACATCTACTCCTCTCTCCTACATCTAACCCCCTCTTTGTCTCCCTCTCACTCTTCCTCTCTTAACCCCTTGGCTGTCTCCCTCTCTCTCCCTCTCACAGTCCCATACATGGTAATATGTAGACATGGAAATACTTAAAAATTACAAGGCACGGAAAGACCTAGACCTAGACTATGCCTTAACATGCCTCAGACTATCACACCCACTCCCTCTCTATCCCCCCCTATTATCTTCTCTATCTCTCTCTCTATACCCATTTGTCCCTCCCTCCCCTATTATTCCCCCCTCTCTCTTCCACCTCTCTCCCACCCTTTCTCTCTCTCCTCGTTGTTAGTCTAAGTCTCACTCTCTCTGTACCCCTCTTTGTATCCCTATGTATCCCCCCATTCCTCTCAATATATCTCTACCCCCTTTCTATGTCTCCCTCTCTTCTTCCCTTCCTCTCACTAGCCCTCTTGCTACCCCCCCTCTCTATCTCCCTCTCCCTCCCCCTCTATCCTTCCTCTTTGTCTTTCTCTCTCCCCCTCTCGCACTCTCTCTCTCACACACACTCTCTCTCTCTCCCACTATCTCTCCTACATCTATTCCTCTCTCCTACATTTACCTCTCTCTCTACCCCCCTCTCTATCTTCTTGTATCTCCCTCTAACACTCTCACACACTCTCTCTACTACCCTTATATTCCTTTCTCTCTTTCCCTCCCACTCACATACACACACACACACTTGCTATCCCCCATCTATGTCTTCCTCTCTCTCCCTCCCACACTCTAACACACTCACTCTCTACCTCCCCTCTTTGTCTTCCTATATCTCCCTCTCACACTCTCAGACACTAGCATGTTTGGTACATTGCAAGGCAAGGCATGGTAAGGGAAGAAATGGCCTCGATATAAACATGGCAAGGCATGTCAAGACCTATACCTACACATAGACATAGACTTAGAACATAACCTAGAACTAGACCTTTCCTCACCATGCCTCACACTCTCACACCCACTCCCTCTCTATCTCCCCCCTCTTCAACTCTCTCCCTATATCTCTCTCTCTCTCCCTCCTCCCTCTCTCTTCCACTCCCCCCTCTCTCTGCCCCCTTCCTTCCCTCCTTCTCTCTCTCTGCCTCTCTCCCCCTCTCTCTTCCCCTGTGTCCCTCCCTCTCCCTATACCCCCTGTCTCTCTCCCACCTCTCCCCCACCTCTCTCTCACTTTCCTTGTTGATACTCTCACTCTCACTCTCTCTCTCTGCCCCTCTTTCTCTCTTTCTCATTCTACCTACCTCTCTATCTCTATCCATCTCACTATAGACCTCTCTTCTACTCTTGTTGGCTCTCTCCCTCCCTCTCTCCCTCCCCTTATTTCCATCTTCCCTCTCTCTCTACCCTATCCMTTTGTCTCTCCATATCACTCTCAAGCTCTCTTTTATTCTTGTTGGTTATTTCCCTCCCTGCCCTTATCACCCTCTCCCCCAATCCCTTGTTTTGATTTTCTCCTCTCTCCCCCTCACTCTGTATCCCCCTTCATTTCTCGTTCATTGTAACCCCCTCCCTCTCTCTCCTCCACTTTCCCCCCATTTCTCTCTTTATGTCTCTCTACCCCTCCTTCCCTCTATCCCCCCCCCTTCCTCTCACACTCTATATCACTCTCTCTCTACCCCCTCCTCCCTCTCGTTTCCCCCCTCCCACCCACTATCTCTCTCTTTCTCTCTCTCTCTCTCTCTCATACAACTACCCCTCTCTCCCCATCACTTTGTATCCCAATTCCTCTCTCCCCCACTCTTCCCCCCTTTCTCTCTTTATCTTTGTCTACCCCCCTTCCCTCCATATCCCCCCCTTCTTTCTCTCTCTCTCTCTCTCTCTCTCTACTCCATCTCTTTGTCTCCCTCTCCCTCCCTCTCACACACTGCCTATCCACCCCCCTCTCTTTCTTTCTCTCTCCCCCTCTCACACTCACATACACTCTCTCTGCCCCCCCCCCTCCTCTCTCTCTCCCCCTCCTTCCCACTACCTCTCCTATATTTCTCTCCTACATCTACCACCTCTTTCTATCTCTCCTCGATGTTAGTCTTACTCTCACTCTCTCTCTACCCCTCTTTCTCTCTCCCTCCCCCCTTATTTATCTTTTCCCCTTTCTCTACTTCCTTCTCCCTCTTTACATATCACTCTCGACCTCTCTTCTACTCTTGTTTGCTTAATCCATCCTCACATTCTTTCCCTCCTCCCTCTCTCTCCATATCACTCTCAATCTGTCTTTTTATATACCCCCCTTCTCTCTTTACCTCTTCCATCTAACCCTCCCTCTCTCACTCATTGTATCCCCCTCCCTTTCTCTCACCCACTCTCCCCCT
>ML777234.1:1097949-1125358 GCA_009831015.1 Picea engelmannii
TCCTCTCATATTTTTATCCCTCCCTTTACATTTGGAAGCTGTAGCTACCTTTGGAAGTCATTACTTCCCTTGAACAATAACTATTGATTATTTCTCATATATTGTGCATGGTGTATTGTGGTGTATTGGTGTAACTCTTATACTGTTGTTGATTGCTCATTGGATATAGTTGAATGGTTTAAGTATAAGTTAAAAAAGGTTTTAAATTGTACTTGATATTGATTCACCCCCCTCTCAGTATCGACAATTATAGCACTTTCCTTGGAAGGAATTGTGGCCAATTGTTTTTCTATTTTTGCATATTTTTCCGAAGAAAAAAAGAGGGTCACGACATTATGGATGGATTTGTATATTCATGTGAAACATTTTCAGAAAATGGTTATATATGAGTTTATCTCATAAAAAACCCCAATTAAAAAAAAAAAAAAAACCCTCTAAAATAGAGTCCGAGAAGTAAAGTTATCGGCATTTTAAAATCTGTTATTTTTAGGGATTTTCTGCGAATGGAAGCATGATTTTTATGATTTTTGTAGCAGCTGGGGACGAATTTTCCAAATTTTTTTACAAATATGAGTTCCTCTTTAAAAAATATCTTATTTCAAAATAAGAATCACCTGAACCGGAGCTCTATAAGTGAAGATATAGCTGATTTAAAATCGACCATTTTCTAGGGTCTTCATGACACCGAGGGGACTGCAAAGTTCATAATTTTTCACAGGGTGCTCATATTTCTACCATATTAGTGCCATTGGATAGAGTATTTTCAATTATTTCTTATGGAATATTATACGAGGTTTTTCTAATGGATATGAGATGCACTCCAACCTCTTCAAAATTTCCAATGTCCCTAAAAGCTCTTAATGATATAATAAAGGAAAAACTTCAGATTTATCCCGCCATTCTGACAGAATATGCTCAAGAATAACTTGCTTGGCATGCTTTTGAGAGCGATTGTGATTATTGGTACTTTACTCTTGTAATGCAGAATATCCAAGAGATATATAACATGGAGATCATTGAGATTTACATCTCGATAGAATATAATCAAGAAATATATTCTTGGTATGATTACGAGGACGATTGTGATAATTGGTATATGGATAGTTTTCATTTATGGGATGAAAACTACTTATTTTATTTGATAACTCTACTCCACCTTCTGTAGAGAACATCAAAGTGACAAATCAAGAGTAAGTTATCACTACAAGTGTCAAACCTGCATATTCTACAGTGGTATTATTCCTTCTCGATTCAACTACAACTCTTTCCCACTATGTGGATGGATATTATGATTTGGATTCACATGATAGGTGTTAGTATTTGGAGAATCATTTTCAGATGGTTATTGGCTTTTGATATCTTTCACATGGAGTTGACATGAGCACTTGGACATGAGACCCTGATTTACAATGGCGATTGGACTACTTCAACATGGTGGCTTTCATTTCTACATGGGACCCTAGTTCTCTAGTATACTTCAACATTATGATCCACACTTATCCATGGGACCCTATTATATGGTTGTGCACCCTCATAACAAGTGTTGAGGACAACACTTTCATAAGGGGGATGGAATGTTAGGTAACTAGAGAGGTAGTGGAGGCCATTCAATATAAGGTGGACTAGGTACACTATCTTATTAAATAAGGCCCACTATGATAGTTAGATATCTTAGTATAAATATAATAAATGGAAGATGACTTCTTAGAAGGTTATTCTTCTAGAATATTCCTCCTCTAAAATGTTCTTAGGTGGTTGGTAGCACTATATAAAGGGGTTCAAGCAATGTAATGGGATATGAAGTAAAGTATTGCATTTGGAGCATGTAGCTCAATAGAAGGATGACCCCTCGAAGAGGCAAATGAACAAGACATGATCCCTTCCATAATATGATCCATTGTATGGTGTTTCCCTACCTCAATGGTTTCTATTATAATAAAAGATATTTTGCATATTGTTTTTCTATATCTATTGTGGTTCTTTTGTATTTGAATATTTGGAACTTAACAATAGATGTGGGTAAAGGGGACCCCGTTGCATTTCATTGTTGATAGCAGAAGCCAAAAGAACTTTATCTCAACAGAGGTCATCAAACAATTGGAATTGCCAACAACACCACACCCGCAACCATACAACATCAGGTGGCTTCACCAAGGATGAGATATTCGGGTCAACCAACAATGTCTCATGTCCTATGACATCAATCCCTTCAAGGATGAGGTATTGTGCGATGTTACCCCACTGGATTTCTGTGATGTTATTTTGGGAAACAATATATGTGGAAGTGCCATGTGTTTATGATTCTTGACACCATAGTGTCATTGTTACTCTGGGGGATCACCTCTATAGGATACCAAAGGTAGTTCCGACTATTGTTTCAAAAAAATAGTGCAGCAAAGTCGTCTCTCATACGAAAAAGTTTAGCTTCTTTTCGGGCAAAAGGTGAACAGAAGGACACTATGACCACTACGGCCTTGGTTCAAGCCCCTTCTATCCAGTAGAAATAGGTCGACAAGATTGAAGCAAAGAATAAATATTCCTTATGCACCCTATAATATAATGCATTCATACTGGTTAAAAAGGTCCAACCCCTCCAACGTATGGTTCGCGACAACCTTCCACAAGCCAAGCAATGCAACTTCTCTAGCAAGGCAAGCAACTCACCAAGGTTCGTATTCAACAAATGCTTCCCCATCTCCCACGGAAACTCAACGCAATGGAGACCATTGCTTCCTAAGGAGGGTGGATTGATCCAGATGGATATCAGTGGTCACCCACCTATTCCACTGGATCAAAGAACAATTTTTCATTTTGGCATTTTTTTATAGTTTTTTGAGTTCCAAACTTCCGGGGTCGTTTTTAGGCCCTAAACGACATTTTTTTTTTTAAACTTTTAGGGGGGAAGGGGTTGTCAAGAACATACCCTAACCCTCTACATAATTTGTACTTCTCGGATAGACCTTTCCGATGAGGTATCGAACACCCCAAACAGATATTGTATGCAAAAGTTATGCCTTGGGGAAGTTGACGTATCAACTACCCCCATCGAGCCCCACAAACCTTTTGAATTTTCATCTTCCCGGGTTAAAGTTTTGGATTTTATTTATGTTAAAAAGGCCTTTGGAGCCTCATTTAAAACATTATATTCTTGCAAATGAGCGTATTTGTCACATCTCTTCTCAGAGATAAGGTTACACCATTCTAGCGAGTTCATTCACTTTGTATTTTTACAATTCTGTACATTTCACTCATTAATAGAAATTGTGTATTAATGTATATATGTTCCTCTTGTTATATATATGATATATCTATGTTATATTATTGGCTCTATTTCAATATATCTGTATATTTCTTTGTTATATCTCCGCTCTAATTTTGTGCTCAAAATAATCTAGATCAACATGACATAGCACAACAAGGAAAGACATAGCATGGAAAGTCAAGGTAAGGCAAGGCACGTCATGGAAAGACAAGGCATGGAAAGGAATTGCATGGCATGGCATAGAATGGTGAGGTAAGGCAATGCAAGGTATGGCATGGCAAGGCAAGGCATGGAAAGGCATGACATGGCAAGGAAAGGTAAGGCAACACATGGCAAGGAATGCCATGACAACGTGATGCAGGAGCTTCGCTATAAAATCAAAACAAAGCGGACGTGGAAGCAAAGTCGACACATCAATGCATTGAAAGAGCCAAACCAACTCTTAACCAGCTTGGTAGCGGTGTGGAGATTTTTTGAATCTCTCGTTAATTAATTAGATGTATGTAAAGTCAGGCCACCGTTTTGAACTGACGGATCATTGTAAATCCTTACATGACTGTAATATATTACAGGTGTAGGATATTAGCCTATATTTTTCATTAGGTTGCATTAATTAAACTGAGTAGGTAACCTCTTGAGTAGAGTGTGATAGAATTTAGATAGGAGGAAGAAGAGCGAGGAAGCTCTGGAACCTTAGACAATTTTTCATTGTGATTTTGTAAGAGACAAAAGTTGTAATCATGTATTTATTTCTGAAATGAATAGAACAGAAGAAACTTATTCAATTGTACAATGTTGATACTGTTTTACAGTTTTACTGTAGTTATGAATTTTGTGGGTGTACGATGTTCATAGTGAATGGATGAAATTATGAAGGACTGAATAAGTTTCAATTGTTTCTCTTCTGTAAGTTATGAAAGGAGTGCATATTGAACACAAGGAGTGCATGTGAGAGAGTCTTGTTCGACTCGTAGCTCAGAAGAGATAGCGTGGAAATTTTGTATGCAGAGTGTGCATGTTAAGCGCAAGGAGTGCATATGCGAAGTCTTTGACTTGGAGAAATAACTCAGGTTTTTCTCATAAGAAAGTGCAGAGGCCAGTTGCAAGGAGTGCACAAGACCAAAAATCGACTAAGTGTCAAAGAAATCCTTCAGAAGAAGATTTTTTGGAAGTTGGACAAGACAAAGGGTTAAGATCTATCCAAGAGGAGCCGAATCATTTCAGACCATTGGATCTAAGAAACATGCATGAGCTTTAAACCTTGTGTACACCAAGGAGTGGGTATTGCCAAAGACCCAAAGTAAATCGTCAAATCCAGAGGGACGCCTAGCGACACATCGCGAACTTCAGATAATAATATTCTGGCAAGTTGAGAATTGAAATCTCTGAACCCCAAAGGTCCGAAGTAAATTATAATTGTTGATTTGAGGAGGAAAAATGTCAACCAATCTTTTATTTTGGGAGATCACCATTGTGAAGAAAGCAGGAGTTGATATTTGAAACTCCCGAAGCCTGAATCACAGAATAAATCACAGTCGTTGATTTAGAAGGGTTAATTTTGATCCGTAGGTTGGGAAAGGGAATATCTGAAACGTCATGTTCAGAAGCACAGTCGAGATCTTGAGATCGACGATCAAGAAGGATTACAGGGACAGAAAGCACTCGGATGTTAGAAATTTTATAACAGGCCACAATTGAAACCACGATATTGCAAAAACGATGCATGGCAATTGGTAGTGAATTGCGAGGAGAAAAGTGGGTTGATCCCAAACCACTTTCGACCACACCCCAAATCGTGTGTGGACATAGCTCGAGGTCACATGCAATAAGGAGTTAATGGAGGAGGAGCTAGCACCTAAGTCATGATCGTTCAGTAGTGAGAATAAGAGATCGCAAGTGTTACAGAACTTGCATCGAAAGACAGAAAATGCCTGTGGTTATTTACAAGCGAGACCATTAAGGTTTTAAAGAGATGATTCAACTTCGAGAATTGAACATCCTTGACTAGGAGGTCGTGCATCCCAAGGAGAAGGGGGGTTGGCATCAAGTGGTATCAATTATTGAACAAGATTGAAGTTGTACTCAATGTATAGGAACAGTTGAAGTGATGTCGCCGAGGGTACGAGTAGAACCACCTCTAGCAAACTGTGTTGTAGGAAGAGAAATGAGAGAGCTTCGAGTAAGGTTGGAAGCGATGGAAGCAATGCAAATAATAACACCTGTTGTTGAAGACGTCAGTGATGAAAAAAGAGAAGAAGTAGAGGTTGAAGAAGCTACAGAAGAAGATGAGGCTGAAGAATTCTTATTGAAAGCTATTGTGAAGTTGGGAGATAGAGTGAAGATGGACGTCCCAATGTATGAAGGTAATTTGGATGTCAAAGAACTATTGGACTGGACAAGGTCCATGGAAAATTATTTCGACTATGAAGATGTTGATGAAGGAAGGAAGGTGAGACATGCTGTCACCAGATTAAAGGGACATGCAACACTGTGGTGGGATGAACTATAGGCAGAGAGGAGGAAAAAAGGTAAACAAAAGATAAAGAATTGGGATAGAATGGTAGCCAAACTGAAGGCTCAATTCATACCTAAGCATTACCCGATAAACCTGTTCAGAAATTTGCAGAACTTGAGACAGAGGGGTATGACAGTGAAAGAGTATACAGAAGAATTCTATAGGCTGAAAGTTAGGATTTGACAAAGAGAGAAGAATAATGAAAAAGTTGCAAGGTATATAAATGGCTTGAGGTATGAAATTCAAGATGAGATCGACATGATGATCATGAGGAAAACGAAAGATTCTTATTAGATTGCACTGAAGGCAGAAGAAAAGTTGGCCAGGAACCAGAGTCAATGAAGAAGAAGCAGAGGCTCAATTAGAGGTAAGGGAATTTTCTATGATAAGGCACCAAAAATCAAGGATGAGATTGAGAAATCATATAGTCACTTTGAAAGAGGAGGAGGTTCCCAAAGAAGACTGTTTGGTGGGAGAAACTCTTTTTCTCGAGGAAGAGGAAGAGGTAGAGGAGGTGGAGTTAAATGTTATTCCTGTGGAAAGACAAGACACATGTCTTGGGAATGCCGCGAGAGGAAGAAAGAAGGAGGAGGAGAATCACACATTTCTGAAGCCCAGAAGAATGTAGAAGCAGAAGCAGCATAAGGAGGACAAAACCTTATGATGAGAAAATTTCTTCTAAAGACAAATAAGGAAATAGAAGTCTCAGTTCATCAAATGAGGTTGTTTAGGACTTCTTGTAAAAAAAAGGACAAAGTTTGAAAAATGATTATAGATAGTGGGAGCACTGATAATTTAGTATCTACAGAAATGGTGGAGAAGCTAGAGCTGGAGACAACTGCACACACAAGTCCATATAAAGTATCATGGTTGCAGAAAGGACATCAAGTAATGGTAAGTCAAAAATGCAAAGTTGAATTTAAAATAGGAGGCTATAAAGATGAGATTCTGTGTGATGTAATTCCCATGGATGTTTGTCATATTTTGTTTTGAAGACCATGGCAGTTTGATATGAATGTCATTCATGATGGGAGAAAAAATACTTACACTCTAGAGAAAAATGGTAGAAGTCACATGTTATTGCCAATAGAAGAGAAGAAAGAAAAAGAAGAAGCCAATACAAGAATACTTATCATGAGTGGGAAGGAACTCTTGAAGGAGATTAAGAAAGATCAAGAAATGCAATTTATTGTAGTAAAGAAGCCAAGATTTATCCTTACCAATACTTCTATAAATGATTTACCTGAAGAAATCCAAGAATTGTTAGAGAATTTTGTTGACATAGTAGTGGATGAGTTTCTTCACTCATTACCACCTATTATGAGTATTAGCCATCATATTGAATTGATTCCAGGAGCCAATTTACCAAATAAAGCAGTGTATAGGATGACACCTCGAGAGAATGAAGAAGTTAAGAATCAAGTTCAGGACTTGTTGGATAAAGGTTTAGTCAGTGAAAGTCTAAGCCCATGTGCAATGCCAACTGTATTGAGTCCAAAGAAAGATGGAGGATGGAGAATGTGTACAGATTCTAGAGCCATCAACAAGATTACCATCAGGCATAGATTTCCTTTACCCAGGATGGATGATTTGATGGATTGTTTGAGTGGAGGAAGCTATTTTTCAAAAATATACTTGAAGAGTGGATATCATTAGATAAGAATGAGAGAGGGAGATGAATGGAAGACAATATTAAAGACAAATGAAGGTTTGTTTGAATGGCTAGTCATGCCATTTGAATTGACAAATGATCTAAGCACATTTATGAGGTTGATGAATGAAGTACTGAAAGACTTCATAGGTAAATTTGTCATTGTATATTTGGATGATATGTTAGTCTTTAGAAAAACAAAGGAAGAACATTTAAAGCACTTGACATTAGTGATGAGGATATTGCAGCAAGAAAAGTTGTTAATAAACTTGAAGAAAAGTTCTTTTATGAAGACATAACTCATATATTTGGGTTTTGTGATCTCTTTGAGGTGAGAATTTTCCATGGGTTGGCAAGTTTTTATAAAAAAATTATCAGAAATTTTAGTGGTATATGTGCACCCATGATGAATATTGTTAAGAAGAAACACAAGTATTTTAATTGGACAGAGGAGGCTGAGAAAATATTCAAAGTGTTGAAAAAGAAGATAACAGAACAACCAATTTTGGTTTTACCTGATTTTGGAAAAACATTTCAGGTGAGGTGTGATGCAAGTGGAATAGCCATTGGAGTAGTTTTGAGTCAAGATAATATGTGAGTTGCTTATTTTAGTGAAAATTTGAATGATGCTAAGGAGAAATATTCTACATATGACAAAGAGTTTTATGTAGTTATTCAAGCTTTGAAGAAATGGAGACATTAGTTAATTCCAAAAGAGTTTGTCTTGTATAGTGATAATCAAGCTTTACAATTTATTACTAGGCAAGAGAAGTTGAATCAGAGGCATGCCAAGTGGGTAGAATTCATGCAAAATTTTACTTTTGTCATTAAACATATTTCTGGAAGTGTTAATAAAGTTGTATATATGCTTTGAGAAGGAGGAATTTGATTGTACAAGAATTCCAAGTGAAGAACTTAGGGTTTGAGCACCTTAAGGAAATGTATCAGGAAGATCTAGATTGTAAGGAGGCTTATGAAGCATATGAAAATCCTTTGTTGAGGGTTAACAAATAATGGGAAAAATATTTGATCTAGGATGGATTTTTATTTAAAGGAAACCAATTGTGTATACCAAGATGCTCAATGAGAGATAATTTGTTGAAAGAAAAACATAGTGGAGGTCTAGTTGGAAATTTTGGTCATGACAAAACATTTTCATAGCTAAGTAGTTTGTATTATTGGCCAGGTATGAGGGAATATGTGAATAAATTTGTAGATCGATGTAAGATTTGTCAACATGAAAAAGGAAAGAGACAAAATACTGGTTTGTATCAGCCATTGCCTATTCCAGAAAGGCCTTGGGATGTAATTAGTATGGATTTTGTATTGAGATTACCTAGAACCCAGAAGGGAAGTGATTCCATATTTGTTCTAGTCAATATATTTTATAATATGGAACATTTAATACCATGCCATAAGAAAAATGATGCTACACACATAGCCAATGTGTTTTTCATGGAAATTGTGAGATTACATGGACTGCCCAGAAGTATAGTCTCAGACAGGGACACTAAGTTTGTAGGACACTTTTGGAGGACTCTATGGAAGAGGCTGGGAACTAATTTATCTTTTAGTTCATCATATCACCCTCAGACAGACAGATAGACTGAAGTGGTGAATAGGAGTCTGGGGAATTTGTTAAGGAGCATAGTCACTAAACAAGGTCGTCAGTGGGATCAAATTATGGTATAGGCAGAATTTGCATTTAACAATTCAGTTAATAGAAGCACTGGAAAAAGTCCATTTGATAAAGTATATGGAAGACAATGAAGAGGGATTGCAGAATTGAGAGAGTTGAAACAAGATGAATTTAGGAGCGTTGGAGCAGAAGATTTTGCTACAGAAATGCAAAGACTTCATCATCAAGTTAGGAGGCAGATATAAGATAGTAATCAAAAGTATAAGGATATAGTTGATCAAAAAAGAAGGGAATTTCAATTTGAAGTGGGAGATGAAGTTTTAGCTCATTTGAGGAAGGAGAGGTTTCCAAGAGGAACATATAATAAGTTGAATATGAAGAAGATATAACCATGAAAGATCCTTAGGAAATTTGCAGCAAATGCTTATGAGATAGAGTTGTTGGACAATGTTGGAATATCATTGATATTCAACGTTGTATATTTGTATCCTTATAATAGAGATGACGTCGAAGAATTAGATGATCGGGAAGAGATTCAATGGGAAGAACAGATGCCCACAGTAGAAAAACCTCAGATGGAGAAAATATTAGAACAGAGAGTTGGAAGGAAAACTAGAAGAAAGATGCATCATGAATATTTGGTAAAGTGGAAGGATCACCCTGTGGAAGATTCAAGTTGGGTAACCGAAACTAATATTTTGAAGCATGGAAAGATAGTGCGAGAGTTCATGGATAGGAGTCAATGAATATTTTGGCAAGAGGAGTATGATGCAGGATCATCGCTGTCAAATCAAAATAAAGCGGACGTGGAAGCAAATTCGACACATTAACACATTGAAAGAGCCAAACCGACTCTTAGCCATCTTGGTAGCAGTGTGGATATTTTTTGAATATCTCGTTAATTAATTATATGTATGTAAAGCTGGGCCACCATTTTGAACTAACTAATCATTGTAAATCCTTACATTACTGTAATATATTACATGTGTAGGATATTAGCCTGTATTAGTCATTAGGTTGCATTAATTAAGCTGAGTAGGTAATCGCTTGAGTAGAGTGTGATAGAATTTAGATAGGAGGAAGAAGAGCGAGGAAGATCTGGGTCCTTAGACAAGTTTTCATTGTAGTTTTGTAAGAGACATAAGTTGTAATCATGTATTTATTTCTGAAATGAATAGAACAGAGGAAATTTATCCAATTGTACAGTGTTGATACTGTTTTACAATTTTACTGTTGTTATGAATTTTGTGGGTGTATGATGTTCATGGTGAATGGATGAACTTATGAATGATTGAATAAGTTTCAATTTTTTCTCTTCTGTAAGTTATGCAAGGAGTGCATATTGAATGCAAGGAATGTGTGTGAGGGAGTCTTGTTTGACTCGAAGCTCAAAAGAGATAGCGTGGAACTTTTGTATGCAGAGTGTGCATGTTAAGCGCAAGAAGTGTGTATGCAAAGTCTTTGACTTGTAGAAATAGCTCAGGTTTTTCTCATAAGAAAGTGCAGAGGTCAGTTGCAAGGAGTGAACAGGACCAAAAATCGACCAAGTGTCAAAGAAATCCTGCAGAAGAAGAATTTGTTGAAGTTGGACAAGACAAAGAGTTAAGATCTATCCAAGAGGAGACGAATCATTTCAGACCGTTGGATCTAAGAAATGTGCATGAGATTTAGACTCTGTGTACACCAAGGAGTAGAGATCGTCGAAGATCCAAATTAAATATGGACCGTCAGATCCAGAGGGACGCGTGGCGATAGATCACGAACTTCAGATAATAATACTCTAGGAAGTTGAGAATTGAAATCTCTTAACTCCAAAGGTTCGAAGTAAATTATAACCATTGATTTGAGGAGGAAAAATGTCAACAGATCTTTTATTTTGGGAGATATCCATTGTGAAGAAAGCAAGAGTTGAGATTTGAAACTTCTGAAGACCGAATCACAGAATAAATCATAATCGTTAATTTAGAAGGGTTAATTTTGATCCGTAGATTGGGAAATGGTAGATCTAAATCGTCAGGTTCAGAAGCACCGTCGAGATATTGAGATCAATGATCATGAAGGATTGCAGGGATAGAAAGTACTCAGATGTTAAAAATTTGATAGTGGGTATAAATTGAAACCACAGTATTGCAGAAAGGACGCGTGGCGATTGGTAGTGAATTGCAGGGAGAAAAGTGGGTTGATCCAAAACCACTTTCGACCATGCCTAATATCATGTGTGGACATAACCCAAGGTCACATGTGGGAAGGAGTTAATGGAGGAGGAGCTAGTGCATGAGTCATGATCGTTCGGTAGTGAGAAGAAGAGATCGCGAGTGTTACAGAACTTGCATCGAAAGACAAAAAGGGCCTGTGTTTATTTACAAGCGAGACCATTAAGGTTTCAGAGAGCTAATTCAACTTCGAGAATTGAAGATCCTAGATTAGGAGGTCATGTAGCCCAAGGAGAAGGGGGGTTGGCATCACAAAGAAAGACATTCCATGGAATGGCATGGCATGGGAAATCATGGCATGGAAAGTCAAGGAAAGATATGGTATGGCATGGAAAGGAAAGGAAAGGTAAGGTAAGACAAGGTAAGGTAAGGTAAGGGAACACAAGGCAAGGCTAGGAAAGAAAGGCAAGAAAAGGAAAGCAAAGGCAAGGCAAGCAAAGGAAAGAAAAGGCAAGGAAAGGCTACGCAAGCAAGGAAAGGAAATGGTAGGAATTCATCACATACTTTGTTGTGGATTCCCCATCCACTTGGCATCTTGCACATTCATCCATGGAGTTGGATACCTTGTAATTCACACATGTGGAGTGGTTGCATGCATGCACATTCTTGGAGGAAACATTCCATGTGGACACTTGGCATTTGAATTGGCTTGATGCTTATTTTTGGTGGTGTTTCCCCTTCATGAGCATTATTTGGGGCATACTACTACTATTTTTGGATGAGAGTGAATTTCTTCGGAGAGGATAATGTCCACATATTGCAACATGGTCAACCATGGATTGAGGAGAGATCTAACTAATTCATTATTATAATATTTATTTGACTTTTCATGGAGTTAGTTAGCAAATAATATTATTTTATTGTATAAGAGAAAAGACTCGCTCTATAAAGAGGAGTTCCTCTCTCCATTGTAAAGGGTGGATAATTTGGGAATTTAGGAGCTCTCCTCTTAGAACATTTTCACAAGATTAATGGAGAATTTGAGGTATATTTTCATTTGATATGAATTATATTTGTTATTGTGAAAAAATATGTATTTATTTTGTTTTAATTTTGTTTTTCACATATTATAAGATATAACAATATAATGACATATGCTCTCATGGGAAACCCCTAATTACGTTCAAGACTAACCCCAAGGGGGAACAAGAGATTTGTAGCATCCCGCTCTTGTGCATTGAGCGAAATTATTCTTTGAGGACACTTGCTCGCAAGTGATCCGGATTATTATGCTATTAAAACAATGATTTTGATTATGAGGCATTATGGGTTGATGTCATGTTGTTTCGCTGCATTGACATAGACATGTGCTATTGACTCGATTTAACTGAGTGTGCAGGATTTTGGACTTTGAGGGTGCAGAGGCATCGATGGAACCCCTTGGACTCCAGATCGAGTCGAGGAGTGAACTATTAGGGTTTGATTGTTTTATATGTGATATTAGTGCATTTGATTAGACAATATGATTATGGATATATTTCTGACATGATTCGTAGATGATGCAGGCTGACGATAGCTTGTCGACTAGACTCACATGTGGAGTAGAGGGGTCACACATGACTACCAAAGATGTTGAGGGAGAGGTGTGGACAACAACCCTGCCACAACCTACTAACACTCCCATCATGGCTCGAACTGTAGGTTAACATTTACCTATTTCAAGAGGACTCACGATGCCGTGAGGGAAGACTACGACAGTCGCTCATGATGATTCTAAAGGGCGTGCAATAAGGCAGGGACCTTATTCCTTAGAGGCCCTCAGTCTCCCACAAGTTCACCTGGCAGAGTATTGACTCCAGGGGTTTTTGATGTCTAACAAGTTAGTCAAGAGGCGAGTGGCACCCCTGGAGCACGTGATGTGTCCTGAAGGGCACGTCGCACAAGAAAAATGGAAAGAGGCGAGTGGCACCCTTGCAGCACGTAGTGCATCCTGAAGGGCACGTCGCGTAAGGGAAACAGATGAGGTGAGTGGCACCCTTGGAGCACCTAGTGCATCCTGAAGGGCACGTCGCGTTGTTAATGATAAATGAATGAACCTAGATGGCCTTAGGACAATTAACATGATAAGAAATTTTTAAAACAATTTCTCTAATAAATTGTCGCCCAACATGAAAATTAAGGTCTAGGTCTAATCTTTGCTGGTGGTTATATTTTACCTTTTTATAATAATAATAATAATAATAATAATAATAATAAACATATATAAAAATATAAAATAAAAATAAAATAAAATAAATAATAAAGGTAATCTTCATTAACCTTGTGACAAGAAGGGGGTAAGCAATTAAAGTGTTTTATAAAAATCTTTTGGGATAAAAACTTAGAAAGGGGAATGCTTGTTTTACTTTTATGCTAATTAAAAATTTAATTCATTAAAAAAGGGGGAAGAAGGGTAAGTTTTTGCACATGCCTTTTTGAGTTTAATTAAAAAGGGAAAAAATGGGAAATCTAAAATAATTAGGAAACTAGGAAAAGCAGAAACCTTAAAAGAAAAGGGAAACACTAGGAAAAAGAAGTTAGTCCAACTTAGTAAGGTATCTACCATTTAATAACTTTCTAATTTAAACTAAACTAGCAAATTAATAATGGGGAAAGTCATTAAAACTTGTAAGGGAATTTGGGGACACCTAGGAGTGATTCTAGGAGTGACTCTAGGTGGGTGAGGGAAATAAAGGTAATTAATTAATTAAATAAATTAATTTATGAAGGAATGAAGGGGATGGGTGACACTTGTATGGGGAGGATTTTTAGGAATTAATTTATTAAACATTAATTTAAATGGGATTTTGGGAAGGTAAAGGAGTTCGAAACTCTACATAATGGAGGGAGGAGAAGGAGGAAGGATCTCTTCTGTTTGTGTAACATTACGTTGCAGAAATCTATACTTAACTGACTTAGCTTGTGGGAGTTGGGATACCCAGCTCAATGAGGAGTGGTAGCTCAGCCTTGCGAGGCGAGCTAGTTGATTCTTGGTTAGTGTGCATGGCCCCTTTGTGGCTCAGGGGCCTAAGGGGGGAGAAGAGTACCCCTAGCATTGGATGGGAGGTACATGTGAAGTCTCATCGGTCGGCAAGCGAGAGTTGCACGGAGTGCGTGAGACATCAACTCAGAGCAGGCGATCAAGCAATGATACACTTTCTTTATTTTTGCATGGTAGATTGTCATAGGCTTTATGCTTTGGATCTGCATGTTTAATTGGGTAAGTAAATTGATTATCTTAGCGTTCTAGTTGATGACTGAATTTTTCCATAGCCTATAGCTCGATGATTGATTGAATCCCATGGCCTTCGATTCCCGACATGTCTTGACCACACTGTGGTGTATTGATTTGTGAATATTGTGGTTGTTTTTTCCTTTCGTCCCTAACTAACCAATCCTCGCCTGAGTAGTTGGCCAGGAGCCTAATCTACGGTCGTTGCTTCAACGTTAATAGAACTATGGATCTCAACGCCCTACTTTTATGTGCGTGGATGATGAATGAAGGATGTTCCTGTCAGCCGTCTACCTCCATTATTGTCCTTGGATGATTTTTTGACTTGCGTCATCTAGCAAAGACCTCTGCGTATGGATTATCTTGAGTCCTTGTTGGTTTTTCTCTGCGCCTTGACTGATAGAATCTCTGCGATCATTTCAATGAATTTTCCCATTGGATCCTTGCGTTTCTCTTACTATTGTCTACGTTGTATTGGTATTTTGGCAATGGAAAAACGATTTGATTCCCTGTCTGCATTTTTATATTTGGTATTCTGGCAATGGAAAAACGATTTGATTCCTTGTCTGCATTTTTATATTTGGTATTCTGGCAATGGAAAAATGAATTGATTTCATGTCTGCATTTTTGTATTGGTATCCTGGAATGAAAAAACGTTTTTATTTGTTATTCCTATCTGTGGTGTATTGGTATTCGTGCAATGGAAAAACAATTTGATTTCTTGTCTGCATTTTTATATTTGGTATTCTGGCAATGGAAAAATGAATTGATTTCATGTCTGCATTTTTGTATTGGTATCCTGGAATGGAAAAACATTTTTATTTGTTATTCCTGTCTGCATTGTATTGGTATTCTGGCAATGGAAAAACGATTTGATTCCCTGTCTGAATTTTTATATTTGGTATCCTGGAAATGGAAAAACGTTTTTTTTGTGATATTCATGTCTGCGTTGTATTGGTATCCTGGCAATGGAAAAATGAAATTGTTTCCCTGTTTGCATTTTTATAATTGGTATCCTAGTAATGGAAGGGTGTTTTGGTCATTCTTGTATGCGTTTGCATTTGACATCCGAGCAATAAAAAAGGGAAACCACGATTTTGGCATTTAAAACGTGCCTAAGATTGTTGTTGAAGTGCCCACGTTTTTGCTTTTAAAAGTTGTCAGAGATTGTCATTGAATGCCCACGTTTTTGCTTTTAAAATTTGACAAAGATTGTTGTTGAATGCCCACATTTTTGCCTTTAAAAGTTGACAGATATTGTTGTTGAAATGCCCACATTTTTTCTTTTAAAAGTTGACAGAGATTGTTGTTGAAATGCCCACGTTTTTTCTTTTAAAAGTTGACAGAGATTGCTATTCAAATGCCCACGTTTTTTATTTTAAAAGTTGACTGAGATTGTTGTTTAAATGCCCATGATTTTTCTTTTAAAATAAGACCGATATTGTTGTTTAGCTTCCCATGAATTTTTCTTTTAAAATGAGACTGAAATTGTTGTTTAAATGCCCATGCTTTTAAAATGATATTGAGATTGTTGTTTAAACGCCCACGATTTTTCTTTTAAAACGAGATCGAGATTGTTGTTTAAATGTCCACGTTTTTCTTATTAAATGTGACTAAGTTTGATGTAAATAACCATGGATTTGCCCCAAAAAAATTGATTGAGTTCGCTATTGAAGGGACATGAATTAGCTATTTAGAATGTTGATTGCGTTGATTGTTGAATGACCACGAGTTGATCCTTTTGCAATTTGTATTGTCTTCTTATTCTCCTTCAATTTGATTGTACCCAGCCTTCTCACTGCCAAACATTAATTGCTACAACCATGTTATTGGTCAGATTAATTGCTATGTAACTGCCATGTTAATTGCTAGGCTAATTGCTATAGCAATGTCAAAGGACATCAATTTTCTTCTTAATATTAATTGCCAAAGCGATGTCAATTGCTACAACGATGTTAATAGTCAATAGTTCCCTTCTTAATGTGATAGACAACTAGTTATTTTTTGTACGAATATCTTAGATAGACGGCATGCGTAATTTAATTGATTACAAGTGTGATATTGTAGCATTTTACATTGATGTGGCTAATGTAGTTATATATTGTCATTTGATAGTTAGATGGTAATTTCGGGGATTACTTAGAATTACCCTTTTAGATGGTGATTAATGGTTAAATGAGTTTAGGAGTATTGACCAAAGTATAGATTAATCTTGCTAAATTAAATTGTAGTTAATGATTAAATCATAATGCAACATTGTCGAACTGATTCGTAATTGAGGTTATTTCGATTGAAATTAATCCTTGATTGTATTGTAGAATTTACGATTGATTTGAAGGTGATGTTATTTAGCTTGAAAGTAAAAGCTATGGTGTAAAGTAAAATGGCCGATTGGATTGTATTAATTGTTAATCAGTTGATAAGTTAAAGACTAAATTATAATTTAGACTTGCTAAATTTCAATGGATACTCAATGTCAAAAACAATTTGTAACTATTGACTAGTTTAGCCTTGATGAATGGGTCGAGTGGTTGACGAAGCCATTGCTTCCCTGATAGTCATCCTCTTGTGTCTCGTCGACCTTTTGTGTAGGGTGTGGATATAGTCTACTTGTCAGTATTCGACTCCTAGCGCGTCAGATTTTTCTAGAGTCCTTGGTCTAGATAGGATGTGTTGCACCAAGGTTATTGACGCATTTATCACCTAGGGATGGCATGATTCTTGATGAGGGGATCATGGTGCGCCCTATTTGGATAGTGACGAATGATAACTTGGCCGGAGTTGGTGCCTTCCGTGTGAGTGTTTTCGAGCATTGTAAGTTTTTTTTTGTGCACGGGTTGAACGCCTTCAACCATTTGGTTCGCGCGCCTTGAGGTTCTAGTCTTTGTTTGTCAATGTTGTTGTGTCGGGAGGGGGATGTTGTCCCTTGGCTTATAGGTGTGGTCCTGTTGTGTCGGGTGGGTAGTTGTTTCTCCCTGTTTTAACGCATGTTTCGCCCCGTTTCTCCTGTGCTAGTGAGTTTAGTCATAGTTTCTTGTTGCCTGGATTGCATGCTTACATTCGTCGTCAGTGGTGAGGTAAGTTGTTGTTGTCGTCACCTTCTTTCCCTAAAAATAAAAAATAAAAAAAATTGCACTTATGCTTTGCTTGTAGTCGTAACAAAGGGGTCGTTACAAGATTCCAACCCGTGACCTCCTCCACTGAGGATAGCTTCACATCTAGCTCAGAACCACTCGAGCTAACCCTTGGGGCTCATTTTTTAATAATGTATTTACAATGTTTTTCAAAACTATTACTTTTCTTTTGAAAATGAGTTTTTTATTAGTAAATTCACAATACCTTAAAGATTACAAACAATTAAAATGATAATTAAATATGGACTATTTAACTTATAATATTGTATAGAATGACATTTAAAATGTTGAAAGACTAAAATATATTTTCACAAAAGGTCCAATTTAGAGGAGCTACCTACACTATTATATAGAATGACATTTAAGATGTTCGTTGCTCAACATCCATACTGTTATATAGAATGACATTTAAGATGTTCAAAGCTCAACATCCATTTCAATGGAGGACGATTTATATAGAATGAGAATTAAGATTATAGAAGACAATTTATAAGGACTCTCTTAAATGCTTTATAAAATGACATTTAATATATTTGAAGTTTACTAGTCTAGATCCATCTTAACCCTAGATCTATCTATCAAGCTTTGAGAGGGATAAAATCTTTCGAGGTGCAAACCTCTTTTAGAGAGCAAAACTTGAGAAAAGGTTTGCACCTCGAGAGATTCGATCCCTCTAGAGACTTGATAGATCCGAGATTGAAATGGATCTAAGTTGGTTTTAAAATTAAATTATTATTATAATATTATTTTATTGAAATATTATTAATATTAATAATTTAATTTAAATCTACAATTTAAGTAAACATTGACTCTACATAATCAATATTGAGTGTTGAACTTTAAGAGGACTAAATAAAATTTTAATTGATATTACTTAAACAATGGTCCAGATAAATGCAAAAGTATATGCCTTAGTTGTCATTAACCAAAAACCTCCCTAATCAAAAGCCTAATCACTTTCCTTTCTTAATCCAAGCATTTAAAATTAAATAGTTTAATGCAAATTACTCACACTTTAAACATTTTGGGGTTTTCTTTTGTGTGTGTTTTGAATCCCCACCTATTTCCATATGCAAGTTTGAGTTTAAACGAGTTTTTTTGCATTCTAGGGTTTTCTTTTGTGTGTGTTTTGAAACCCCATTCTTTTGTCTGTGTTTTGAAACCCCACCTATTTCCATATGCAAGTTTGAGTTTAAACAAGTTTTTTGCATTCTAGATGGTTTTATTATAGATTCTATTTTCACATTTCAATTGTCGTATATCATCAATGGTTCTATAATAAATTATATTTTCACATTGTTATTGTTGGGGTATAAAAATCATCTTTGGTTGAGCCTCTATGAGAATGTTGGTCTTTTTATGGAGGAGAACCATCATTGAATCAACGGATTTATATGTGCTTCCAGCTAATTATGTGAAAATATATTAAGAAGTAAAGTTATATTGTTTGGGAGTCTGCTTGCTTTAATACTTTAAATATTAAAAAATAAATATTAAATAAATACTTTAAATAAATATTAAAAAATAATTAATAAAAAATAATCATTAAATAATACTTTAATAAAATTTCCTTTAAATATTATTAAATAATATAAAAATATAGATATATTAAATATTTGATATCATTTATAAAATATTAAAAATATGAAATAATTTTATAAAAAATATTATATTTATATTTATAATTTTTTTTAACAATCTTTTCTCCTCATTTTTTTGTTATTACTGTCTTTCCACTTTATCTTTTTATATTCTTTATCATTCATACTCACCACTTCCTTTATCCACTTTACATTTAATTCTCCCCCACTTTCTATCCCATTAAACATATTGAAATTGATTATATAGCATTTTTAAAACCAACCATTAAATAAAGGATTCAAATCATTAGCTTAGCTTCTCATTCTCTTCTTTAAGAAACATATATTCTCTCCATTTTCTCGTGAGGCCAATCAGCTTCTCATTCTCATCTTTATAAGAAATATATATTCTCTCCTTTTTGGAAATAAAATACACTCGGATTATTTATATAAAATCTTAAAAAAAAAGTGAATAGTTATATACTTATGTAAAAAAGATGAACAAATAAAATTAACAAGTTTTTTTATAAATATTTTAATGTAGTAGTTATATGTAATTCAAAATGAAAAATTAAAGTAATTATGAAACATTTGAAACTTGTAATAATGTATTACATAAGCATGATTTAAAAACAAAAGAGAAGTAACAATGACTACTCCATATCTTTAAAAGATGAAGTAGAATTGGACAAATCTTCATACAAAAACTCTTCAAACACATATTAATTATATCCATAACACTCCAAAGTATGATCCAATTAAAATATATTTACTTTTCTAAACTTTTAAGTAAGAAACCATCTAATATCATCTAAATAATTTTACCATAATCAATAACAATAATTTTATTATACATTTATGATTAAATAAATAATATTGTTATATCAAATATGAAACATCAAAAAATGACATTTTAAGATAATTTTTTTATTTGACAAAAAGAATCAAAACCAAATAAAAACACTCTTATCAATATTTCCAAATAAACTATACAAATTTTATAAATTAAAAAATCTTTTTGTTTAAAAAACTGGATGACATATTCATTTAGATATATAACAAATAATAAGTTGAATTTGGTTTAGAGATATTGTACATAAATAGAGGTAATTTACCCATTAAAAAACATAAAATGTTGTTAATGAATGTTTTCTTTACAATTGTTTGTCATAAGATATATGAGATGTCAAAAACATTTAGTACAGGTTGAAATCCCTTAACAAAGTGGATGAGTGAAGATTACTATTTGTATATTCATATAATTAAATATTATTGATATTTGTATATTCATATAATTAAATATTATTGATAGATATGGGTGAAATGACGGAGGTGGGTAACACTTTCGTGACAATCTGATCTCTAAAAATCCGAAAAACATTGTTTTGACCGAACTAATATATTTTTTTGTCAAAAGGTATTTTTTTCGGCCGAACACTGGAACGTCAAATCGAATGGTACAGTGACGACACCCTCGTTTTTTGTGTAGAAATTTAGTCGGACAGATTTTTTCCATTCGGCAATATGATTTCGGTCGAAAGATATTCAGGTCGAAAATTTCTTTTGACTGAAAGAGTTTTTTGGCCGAAAATTTTTTTCGGCCAAAAATCTGTTTATATATTACCCGCACAACGTTATTGAAATGTTTTTCCCACCTCTTCCCGAGTGACTGATTGTGAATGATTGTGAGCAGTCTTTGTGTTGGTGCAGAGGCTATGTTGGCAGACATAGTCGTTGTGTTGGCAGGCGTAGTCGTTGTGTGGGCAAGTGGTTAGGTTGTTCTCTTGGCGAGCCGAGCTACAGGTAAGCTGTTTAGATTAGTTATGATTATGTTTTGTTGTTTAGATTATGATTATGTTAGTGTTTAGATTATGTTATGTTGTTTAGATTTCTGTAATGTTGTGTTTTTATTACTATAATGTTGTTTCTTTATAATGTTGGTTTTATTACTATAATGTTGTGTTTTGTTTTTACACATTGTTTCTATTTTTCTAGTTTAGTACCCTAGTTTAGCACCCGAGTCTAGCCAAGTCCCCACTGAAAATAGTCACCCCTAGAGAGTCTTCAGTCATACTCTCCATTCAACAGACTCCTCTGAAACTCACTATATCATTCACATAGTATTTTTTTCTCTTTGGCAAAGTCTTCCCAGTTTACAGGCCAAACCAGTCTTAAAAGAGTCTGAGTCTTCCAACATTAATTTGTAGTATAAGAAGACAAAAATATTAAAATTAGTGTTAAAATCAGAAATGAAGAAACAAGAACCAAGCCCTCTATATGACTCTAGAATATTCAACTATAAGCAAAATCATGTGTATTTAAGCCAACATTCAACTATAAGCAAAAACCTGTTAACCATTAGGAAAGCAGTCTATTTAAGCAAGAACCTATGTATAGAAGGAAAAAACAATCTATTTAAGCCTGCATTATTGTACCATTAGGAAAGCACATAACAGAGTTTTAGATGATGTTCTACTTCTATGTTAATTTGTTCATTTTGTGTGATACTACTTGGCCACAAGGCTGGGCCCTCGCGGCCAAGTCACAGTCCACTGGATTGTGACTTGGTCGTGGGGGCCAGCCCCATGGCTAAGCAGTGGGCACGCCAAGGTTGCAAAAAAATTTTGAATTTCATTTTTATTTATAATTTATTTTTAACTGTAATTTTAATTTTTTTTTTTTTTTGTGTGTCTGAAGGAATCAGCAACTAGTTGGGCATGTGCTCGCATTACACGTGGCCATGTTATCCAACCGCTACCACTATAACCTCCAGGTGTGCCCACGATGCCCCTTACGTGACACACAAGGTAAGTCGGGGGGAATTGAACTCGAAACCTCATGGAACTTCATTTTCACGGCACTTGCCAATTGAGCTGCCCCCCGGGGGCTTTAAATTTTAAATTTAATTTATATGCAGTCTGTAATTTTAATTGTAATTTTTAATTTTTAATTTTAATTTTTAATTTTAATTTTATATTATATGGCTAGCCAAGCCATGGGCACGCTAACAGCTTGGCCACAGGACCGGGCCCTTGTGTCCAAGTCATAGTCCACTGGACTGTGACTTTGCGGTGGGTCCAGCCCTATGGCCAAGCCGTGGGCACGCCAAGGCTGAATAATGTGTTGTTGTACACCCTAGTAAACCGATTTAACAACAAATTTATTCAAATGTCATTTGGATTGTGTGTTGTCCTAAAACTAGGCAAAAATGATAGGCAACCAAGGCCATTTTGTGGCTAGCTTATTTTGAAATGTCAGAAATGTTTTCAAATCTTGATATCACCTGTCCAAATTAATTGTGCCTTGTATATTAGTCGTTTTCCACTTAATCTAACTAATTTGAAATGTTTCAACTAATTTCTTAATTTATTATTACTCTACAGTTAGTTGAACTAAATCAGCTAAAAATAGATATAGATATGAGTAACTTTTTGATCAGTTTTCGAACTCTTTGATGAACTTGTGATTAGTTTGTGTAATTGTTCAAAATATTACATTTTGATTATAAAAAAGTTATAAAATTCTGTGCATAAATGTGTTATATAGTTTGGTACAGGTAGAATAAATCTTTATGTTTATTTCAAATTTGTTAATATTTGTATATTCTGATTATAAGTGTTATAAAATTATGTGGATAAATGTGTTGTATAGTTTGGTACGGGTAGAAGAAATCTTATGTTTATATTTATGTTTATTTTCAATTTGTTAAAATTAGTATTTAGATTTTAGATTTGATATGTGCACATTTGTTTTTGTGGACAATTTAGATTTAAAGACAATATTTTATTGATTGGTAATAGTTATGGTCTATTAATTGACCACATAATTTATTAAGTGGTTTAATTCAAATAAATTTATGCATAGAAATATTTATCGTTCTTTAGGTTATATTCAAATATTATCCGACGAACATCATTTTAATCTTTTTAATAAATTATATTTCTTGTAAATATGAATTTGTTATTCTATTTCTTAAAACATAAATTTGTTCTTATATTTACAAATAATAAATCTGTAAATATAATATATATATATATATATATATATGAAAAATTTTAAGACATATATTTTTAAATTTATTTTTGATAAATTTAAAAATAAAATAGGAAGACAATTTAAAAATTACATGTTTATATGTTCAAATTATACGTGCACTAATAATAGATTTATAAACAATATGGAATTACTTGAAAATGAGAATTTGATATAGACATTAATAAATAATTTATAAATAATATGGATTTAGTTAATTTGATGTAGACATTTCACAATCAAATATTAAGTTTTTACATTTCATATACACATTTAACAATCAAATATTAAGAGTAAGCATTTAAGTGATTAGTTTGTGCTGAGCAGTCAGCTAGGAGCTTAATCTACCGTCTTTCACTCCGGTGTTAAAGACTTAGATTCAAATGCCCTGCTTTTCTGTGCATAGATAATCTCTTATTAAAATTGGTTGTGACTTGGCCGCAGGGGCCAACCCATGGCTTGGCCGCATGGTTGGCCCCTCACGACCAAGTCACAATATGGATTTAGTTAATTTGATATATACATTTAACAATCAAATATTAAGTTTTTAAATTTGATATAGACATTTAACAATCAAAAGAATAGAGTAAGCATTTAAATGATTAGTCTGTGCTTGAGCAATCGGCCAGGAGCTGAATCTACTGTCTTTCACTCTGGTGTTAAAGACTTAGATTCAAATGCCCTATTTTTTTGTGCATAGATAATCTCCTATTAAAACTGCGTATGAGTTGGCTGTGGGGGGCCATACCCGTGGCCAAGTCGTGGGCATGCCCACGGTTTGGCCACATGGCTGGCTCCCCACGGCCAACTCACAACCAATTTCATAAAAAATTCAAACTGTGGACAACTTTTTATTTCAAATGTTTTGTATTTTATAAAAATTTCAAATCTTTAGGAATTCAATTTATAAATCCATTTTTTACATATGTAATATTAGAGTATCATAAGTTTCTTACAATGCCTTGCTTACTGTTAAATTATATTAACTCTTTTGTAAGTTATGTTGTTTTCAATCTTTTTGCACTTGATGCTACAAAACATTGCTTGTAGGTTTTTAATAATGTGAATCTAGATTATAAAATGTATTCAAAATATTTTGATGATATAAAATATCAAGGTTGTATGGTTTTAATAAAGTAAGTAGATTATAAAGTTTATTCAAAATATTGAGAATATTGAAGGAGTCCTACACATGAAATGATGTCCTTATTAGATGAGATTCTCATATTATAAATAAAATCCATGGGATCCCTTGATCTATATCACTTTGAATACCATTGCACCACTTATCAACAAGTGAATGCATATGGTATGTTTGTTGTGTGTACAAGGATAAAATTTTCTCAATCCCTTAGACACCTTGCATTTATGAATGACAATTTTCCCAAGGAGACAATTCCTTTGATTGTTGATGCAAGGAAAATAACATGGAATGTATTTCATCCAACCACACTACTTTGGGCATGGATGGCCCTATATTGGATTTGATTCCTAGATATATGCTCCCTTAGTTAAGGCCTCAAACACAAATTTCATTCAAAAATTCAATGATTAACATGATTATGTAATTCACGCCAAGTTTTGTATTTTTCTATGTTCTTCATTTCATTACAAAAGAAAGAAATATGCATTGCCAAGAGTCATTTATATTTGGACTAGATTGACAAAACACATCTTGAAACCATCTATTGAGACCTAATGATAATGGGTAGGTAAATCTCCCCCTATGCTTCACATGTCCTACATATTGTCATGAGTCTTGGTCACATCTTTGTGTAAGACATGAGTGACCTACTTGTGTAGATTTGGTTTTTCTTTGAAATTCATCCAATCAACATTCACTGATTGAATTTCACTTTTTTCAGTCTCTAGAACAACCAAATTCAACAATCACTTTTGATATGGCTTATCTTCCAAACCATAGACTCTTATCATAGTAAATTGCTCAAAAAGGAACCAGTCTCCCACTTTGGTGGTCTTTTCCAAAGTCTCCCACTTTGGCAGTCTTTTCCAATTGTAGTGACCCTTTGACTAACAAAATAATTATAGAAACAAAAGAGTCTTAGATGGGAACTAATTATTATACTCATTTATTACTTCACACATATTGACCAAAGTTATTGAATGCTTATCTTATTGATGATATTTATATTCATATAATATAACTTCAAATTGACAACTTATTAATTAATTCATTAATAACCTAGACAATAGTAACTAATGTGTTTATTGAACCTTTAGTCTCCTTGCTCCTTTCCTCTCCTAGCAGCTCCTTGGTTAGGCTAGGATCACTGACTCTTGGTTTTGTTGATGGACATCTTTGTAGTTGAGAAACATAACATTACCATTCAATTCTTCCTCCCCTTTCCGAAGGCTTACCTTTGTTATATAGTTCTTGGAGGAGGCTTGGGAGAGGCTTATAGATATTATAGAGGTCACTAGAGACTCAAATTATGTGAGTTCCTAGGTCTTTGACACAAATATTCATCCTTCATATATCACCTCATAACTTCTCAATTATAGAAGTCCTATAGTGCCTCGCTTGAAGAGCCACTAGTGTCCAGTGAGGACCTTGATTGTTGTCCACTAGGTGATCTGCGAGGATTCCAATAAGGGCTCAAAAATTGGTTTAATCCTTAGGAAAAATATGTATATGAGATTCTATCCTTTGATGGCTTCCTCTTTGGCCTATAGGGTGGAAATTAAAGCTATAAAAACCACGTGGTGGCTGTTTCCATTGTTGGCAATTACCTTTCTTGAAGGTGGAAGACTATGTACAAATGTAAAGCAAGGACTATGGAGGAATTGGCTATATGGAAGTTTAGAGTGAGGGGCAGTGAGGAAAGTGATCCACATGCCACACTCATCTCTCCTTTGCATTCATGTATTGTGAAAATCATAGGCTATGCAGAGGTGTGGAGAAAAAAAAATTAAGATGGATGCTCCACATGCCACACTCATATCCTTTGTATTCATATGTTGAGTGGAGTGTATATCATGCAGATGTGTGGAATAGGAATTATGTAGACTCTTCCCTTATATTTCCACCACATTCAACATCAGTGTAGAGTGTGGGGCCATGTCCTTCCTCTACATTACAAACTTACCATTAAACTTGTAATATGAGAATGTACTAAGCCATTTAATAAACCATTTTATTTTTCATGATCCTTTTCTACATCACACTTCCCCAATTTGGAATATTTTGGTCTCCAAAATATCATTGATGAATGATATGGAAGCATAAGGCCTGCATTTTTCTGTGTCCTTCATTTCATAACAAGAGAAAGAAATATGCATTTCCAAGAGTTATTTATATTTGGACTAGATTGACAAAACACATCTTGAAACCCTCTAGTGAGACCTAATGATAATGGGTAAGTAAATCTCCCCCTATGCTTCACATGTCCTACATATTGTCATGAGTCTTGGTCACATCTCTGTGTAAGACATGAGTGACCTACTTGTGTAGATTTGGTTTTTCCTTGAAATTCATCCGATCAACATTCACTGATTGAATTTCACTTTTTTTAGTCTCTAGAACAACCAAATTCAACACTCACTTTTGATATGGCTTCTCTTCCAAACCATAGACTCTTATCATAGTAAACCTATCAAAAAGAAACCAGTCTCCCACTTTGGTGGTATTTTCTAAAGTCTCCCACTTTCGTGGTCTTTTCCAATTGTAGTGACCCTTTGACTAAAGGAATAATTATAACGAATACTTCATTTTGGAGAATAAAGTCTAATTTATAGAAATAAAAGAGTCTTAGATGAGAACTAATTATTATACTCATTTATTACTTCACACATACTCACCAAAGTTATTGAATGCTTATCTTATTGATGATATTTATATTCATATAATATAACTTCAAATTGACAACTTATTAATTAATTCATTAATAACCTAGACATTAGTAACTAATGTGTTTATTGAACCATAATATTGTATTTGTGTTGGATATGTAGGCATCGATAGCACACACATATCCTACACATAGACGATAATAACAATCGATGTTCCTTATGCATATTTTTAAAATGTTCACAACTAATCATGCATACAAATAAATAAAGTAAATCAAACTTCAAATAATCCTCATTAAATAAAGAATAATAATTCAACATTCATCCATCTTTAAAATTGAATTATTATAATTTAAACATGG
>ML777234.1:1125408-1139501 GCA_009831015.1 Picea engelmannii
TTTAAAATGTTCACAACTAATCATGCATACAAATAAATAAAGTAAATCAAACTTCAAATAATCCTCATTAAATAAAGAATAATAATTCAACATTCATCCATCTTTAAAATTGAATTATTATAATTTAAACATGGTAGGAACTACGTGAGGAAACAAAGAACCACATATTGAATCCCAAATGTGATCCTCAATTGACTTAGAATCACCCCTCCTTTTAAACCATAAATTCCATCTCGCATCTCCCATCCCTTCCTTTGTTGAAATATGTTGGAGCTTTGACTATATTGATCTAACTCTAGATATAATCCAAATGTGAAAGCATCAAACCTTTCGACCTAACATCTCTAGTAGACAACTAGTATAACACCAAGTGAATTTGATTCAGGAAATTAAATTAAAGGCTAGTCACATGATCAAATAAATAGTCAATTTGATGTTTGACTTTGCTTACTAGTGTGTTAAGTAGCCATGAGAGAGAATGATTATGTTACTTTATTTTTCATTAGTGATGATTATGGGAATGGTCTCCTAAATATCACTAAAATTTAGAAGATAACAATAGAGGATAATCATGTTTTCTAAAATTATGTCTTAAAATTTTCAAATTTGTAGCAAGATATTAATTACATGTGTGTGTTTGTTATGATACACATGTGATTTTTGTTGTATTCATGAGATAGAGTAATACACCTTCATAATGTTATGAGATAGAGTAATATACCTTCATAATGTTATGAGGTCCATGCTACCTAACACTAGTGATATATCCACTCATAGTAGAAACATTTTCTAATGAAAACCCATATCATATGGGAGTTTTTATGATAGAAATAACATTTTATCCCTACCTTCTAGTTAACAAAACTCTTCATAAGTATTGATATTTCATTGAATTTCGATTCAATAGTATTTTTAATGGTATATCAATGTTCTGTACAGTGATCTCCTTCTCCATTCCCAAATGATTTAGCCAAGAATTGGCATCTTTATGCCAACCCCCATTAATCCATAGGTGGCTTTGACTAGAGTTTGAAGAAATCATAGGTAGCATATTTTCTTTCATGTTAGTAGTCTCTTGTGCCTGTACATTAGGTACCTAGTTTTAGTCATTCTCTTAATGGGGAAACAACTAATTATATTAGGATAGGATATATTGTATGATATTAATTTTACGATTATAAATTATAAACACTTTTGAATTTTATCAGTATTTCTCCATGATTATATAGAAATGCTACAACCCAAATCTTTAAATCCATATATAATATAACAAGATTGATGAGTGTCTCAAAAGGGGTTTATTTTTTTCCTAGAGCCAAAATTCATACGATTTACAATTGTTTTCAAGGTCAAAATAGGTTTTCTATCCTTCATTGATCCTTTTCTCGATGCTATAATTTCAATTAAACTTGTGATTAAGGTAAACTCCAAGACATTTATATGAAGAAACTTTCTCTAAGTTGTTATTGGCATGTATCCTAAAGGGTTAGCATATGTAGGTGTCAAGTTCCATTAATTTTTTATTATATTTTACCTCCCTATGATAATGGTGTTAGCCATATGGGATAGAAAGGGATAACTACCCTTTTTCCAAGGATGCTTATGAATCAGAAAGGAGGAGTATTTGAAAAATGTGGTAGGGAAGATGATAAAAGTGGAAGAAAATCAAGAGTGTGGGTTGGCTAACTGGGAGGAGAAATAATTCTTGAAAATTGAAGAGGACTTAAAACTACTTTATTTCTTACTCACATATTACTTTGTTGTGTCCTAGATTGTCGTTGTTGTTTGTGAAACTTTGGACATGGAGGGATATGATGTTAGTTTTAATAATCAACAACAAATTAACTCAAAACTATATCAAGCAAGGGAGTTAGGGAGTTTATAGTTAAGAAATCCCTTAGTGGAAATATGGTTCCTTTATCTAACAATTAGGTATAAATCCATTAGTGGAAATCCCTTAGTTTATAGTAAAATTAGGTCCCTTTATGTAACTTTAGGTGACCATAAAATATTTCACATTTATATATTTAGTTCAACTATATCCACAACTATCCAACAATTTGTCCTTAAATCTCTCAAGTGATCCAACTATATAATATAACATTTGCATAGTTCATATGTTATATAATATAACATTATCCAATCTGTGATCAGATAAGAGTGCAACATTTAGTAAAGAAAGATTTGTTATGTGGAAAGATTAAAGGCATAAAAAGTTGTTGTATAGTAAACAATGAATCCCAACCAGCCATCATATATTATACACTATAACAAGTAAACTATGGAAAATATATTGGAAAATATGGGAAATATATTGAATGATCGAATTTCAAAACAAAACATCCTAGAATAGCATTTTCTAGATTACAAAGATAATGTAAGAATATCACCTAAACTACTCCATTAGCATAATTGTAGACATGACAATTTGGAACCATTAATTTTGTGACAATTAAGACTCACTCAATTGTATCTTCTTCAAAATATATACACCATTAAAACTCACATTACTATTTGTAGAAATAGGCTTCATTACCACCATAAATTTTGTGACAATTAAGAATCACTCAATTGCATATTCTTCAAAATGTATATCCCATTAAAACTCACATTACTATGTTTACAATAGCTTATGATGCATTTACATTTGAAATTATTGTCATGATTGCTCTCAATCAACGTGAATTTCCACCTTATATGACTATATTTTATCTAGATTTCTAACTCCAACTAAGCCTCACAAATATTACATTTTCTCCACCTCATCTTAATTTATATTAGGAATATGAACAACCCTAAAACCCATCCCATGTAACATGACAATAAAAGAATTAGTATAAAAACTCCATGACATTTAAACAATGCTAATGGGAAGTTTAAAGTAATGACATATAATCCATGTTCTTGCAAGACCTTCACCTCGTCATGATTAAAACATGTTGATGTTATTAGTGGGTGTGTGAAGTTATGAAGATTAAAATCTTTGTTTTGGGGATTCTAATGTATTGCATTATATGTGGTCTTTGTGGATCCAACCATAGGGAAATTTTAAGTAATCTTAAAGAAATGTTCTAATACATTTTTTTAGTGGATCGAACCATAGGGAAATTTTAATGAATCCCCTTGCTTGTTGTTTTTCTAAATTGATTTCCCTTGGGGAACCCAAATTATGATTTCAATGACTTCTAGGTGTGGGTTATATTGATTGTTATGAAAATATTGTGGTTTTATCTTCTGTCCCTTATCCCTTTTGTCATCAGTCTGTCCCTAAGAAGTCTGCCAGGAGCCGAATCGACGATTGTCAATTCGATATTTAAAGACCTATAGATTCAAATGCCATGTTTTTCTGTGCATGGATGATGAGTGAAGGATAAGAATTTTCCCTGCTGTCTATCCCTTACTTATCTTTGAGTTTATTGACTCATGGTTGAATGTTTAGTCTTTTCACCTTCTTATGAACGAGTACCTCTGTGACTTGATTGATTAAAACTTCGATTTCTCTCTGTGTTTTTAATTCCTTGAACTTGGGTACATCTCTGCATTTTTATTGATAAAATCTGCATTGTGGATAGATATTGAGGAGAGATGTCAACACGATATTCTTCAAAAATTCCTCGCAAATTCTCTAGGTTCTCCCAAGAAGGAAGAACAAGAACTCCTTCTTCGACCAAGACTCTGAGTGACCAACAACAATCTCATCAGAGGAGATTTTCAAACGATCCTGTGAATAGATCAACTGCAGAAACTGCTCAAGCAGTTGCAGACATATCATTTCATGTATCATATATAAGGTCGACATAATATAATGTGATAAGTTCAATATTTTTGAATTTTCTACATGTGGGATTATTGTAATTTCATGTACACAAATATACAATGTACATTATTTATCGATAAAATAAAATATCTAATTATAAATAATATTATATATATAAATAAAATATAATATATAATTTGGGATTATTGTAATTTCATGTACATTATTTATCGATAAAATATAAATTATAATTTTTCACATCTTATTCATCTTATTTATGGGAAAAAAATTGCATCTCCATCATTGAAAAAAATATATGATGGTATCACAATATTTGTTTATTCACAACGTTTGACAAGCTCAGTGGTTTCCCACCAAAAGTTTTCAGTCCATTATGATTTAGGGAAACGAGTCTTCTGTGCTTCAAAGCCTACTTCAAATAACAAGTAGGATTAGATTTACAAAACTCACATATATTTGAACTATGAAGTAGAAAATATTTACAAAGTAAAACATTATGATCAAGAAACATAATTGTGGGCCAAGTCTAATGATACATTACGATCAAAAAACATAATTGTGGGCCAAGTGTAGTGATTTACTGATTCATGAGCATGGGAATAAGAAATATAATCGTTTTAAGTGTAATTTGTATTTTGTGTTTTCTTTTATACAATATCATGTATCTTCACAAAAAATGTTTAATTTGATGTGTCATAAAACTTTCTCAGTCAATATTGGGATATAATCATTAAGTAGTTTTATTAAGAGTTAATTTTAATTTAATTTATTTATTTTAATATATTTATGTAATAATCCATGGATGGGGAGTTAGTAGGTTACATGTGTCCAAGTGGAGGGGATGGTGCCTACCATCGCAGTACCATCCATGTGACTGACGCATGCACCTCCCCTCCTCCTACATTATGAAAATGCGCAACCCTCACCCCATCCAGAGCGACATTAACTATTCGAGCATGCTCCTCCATGTCTCCTCGTCCGATCAATGGAGTAGACTTTATGGTGGTCACCTCTACATGTGTGCGTCTTCCCTCTCCAACACTATTTATATCATGCCGCTCCTCGGTTGGTCCATTAGTTCTTCCTATTCCCAACAAAGCCACCACTCGATCTGCATTCCTCCCTGGTTTTCATCTATTTCATTAGCCAGCTTTCCATGCCTTCATACCTTCTTTCCACTTCAGTCATGCCTCATCTTCGGAGGAAATCCAAGAGGGGCTCAACTTGGTATCAAAACAGGCCTGACATGGCCATCCGGGCTTAGCCTACCCTAGCACCATCGTACAGCTCTCCGCCTTCTTCACCTTCCTCCTCATGCCAGTCCTCATAGAGCCAAAGCAGCCTCCCTCCTTTGTCCTCGCCATGGGCCTACAAATTCAAGTGGTTCGACCTCCTAGGAAATTCACTGGGTTTCTCTCCCAGCCCATTATTGGACTTGGCCTCTTCCTCACAACCCGCCTTGGTCGTCCCACCAAATTCACTTGAGAATTCAGCTCCGGAGCCACCACCTATGCATCCACAACTGACCCTATCTCCTTTGGATGACACCTCATTCCACTGGGAGAAACCATTGGACCAACCACACTCCTGTTTGGATTGTGCCTCCTACGCAAAGTTTCAAGACAACCTTGCAATTCTGCAAGACTTGGTGTTTGACGTCTGCAAGGAGGTGGACGACTTATAGTTCTGTCTGAAAATTCTAGACAATAAAGGAACACAAATTATGCAAATCCTATCCTCTCTGTAGGGAACTCGACACTCCCTAGACCATGCATCCAATGCACCAATGAACTCAGTGGTGGTCTTGGCTCTGGCTCTCCAAACGCCAGCAGCAGAAAAATTGGTGGTGGTCTTGGCTTTAGCTCTCTAGGTGCCAATAACAGACAACATGGCACACAACAAACCTTTTGCATGAGTTATGACACTTGCATAGGTGTGAGACTGCATGGCTTGTTTTATGTTTTTTTTATGCTTCTACATTTGTACTTTTGGATAATTCTCTTTTTTCCTGTCATAAGTCGGTCCTAATTGTTCTAGAAGGTTGTACAGATATGAACAAATCAGTTTCCCTACAGGGCGATTCTATTACAGATTATTAAAACTAGGGTCTGGTTTGGGTTTGGAGGTACTGGCTGAATTGCTTTCCCTCCGAGGAAATTCATAATTCATAGTCCTCAGACACTCATGAGGCTACTGTAATTATGTTTTTGAAAGGAAATTTATACATACTTACAAAAAAAAATATCTTTGTGTAATAATGATAATAATAATAATTTAATTTTAAGGTCACGACCAAGGCAGACACCAAATTGGTGTTTGATACCCCCTTTCTTGTGGGACTAGGGACCCCCTCCTCCTAATGATTTGACTGGTAAATTCTATTGAGGTATACATACCCTACCCCCCTCTGGATTTGAGCTTGTGACCTCTTAGGAGGAAACACATGTTCTTAACCATTTCTTTTTAAAATATAATTTTAAGGTCACGGCCAAGCCAAACACCAAATTGGTGTATGAGATCCCCTTGTTTGTATATATATATATATATATATATATATATATATATATATATATATAATTCTTGGTTTTATTAATGTTTTCATATAATATAAATTGAGCTTGTGAATTTGTCTTTTTTTTTTAATATTCTCTTATGTAACATTGTGTTTTTGTCTAATGGTAGTTTATTTTTGTAATGCTTTGGTGGTGTTTATATTCCTTGGTGTGTGTATGGGTAGTGTAGTGTAGGGGCTCACAAGCATAACAATAGTGTCCTCCACAAGAAATTGTATGTTATAAGAAGATGTTTTGTATTTGCACTTGGAATCTATAATTGTATTTAGAATGTGGAAACTTCTATCCATTATGTGATTAGAGGTTTCTGAATGGAGTGGATGTTGTATGATTGTTGGAGTGGTGTAGTGCATGGAATGAGAAACATAAGTATAGGTGCTTTGCATCGTGTTGTTTATTGTGAGGCAATGAGATGGATGGTGCATATGTTGATCAAAATTGTCTAAGCTCTAGATTATGTAGTTTATTGGTGCAATAGGAGGTGTTTCAATGTCTTCATGTATGAATCGACAATGTGTAGATATTATTTCTTGATAGAAATTATCGATGCTTCATTTTCTTCTTCAAGCAATGGTTATGTTTAGATGACATATGGGATTGTATTGGTTGAAATGTTAAGGTAATTTCAATTTTTATTTATGTTTTGCAAATTCTAACATAAATTTGGAAATTTTAATAAATGATGTGTTTGTATGTACATTTTTTTGTTTTTGATTTTTTTTTATTTATGTTTTTCTTACATTTAATGTTTACTTATGTTATTTGTTGGTGATAAATTGAGAGCTCAAGTTTTAAACTCAGGCCAACAATAAAGTCCATTAGCATTGGATAAGGTATCACTCAAGACACTAATGCACATTATAGGAGTAAATTTGAATAGTAAGAAAACAAAATATGTAATATCATCTTATTACCACATATTCATTATACATTTATATAAGCACACATAACATAGAAAATTTTAGATGGGGAACCATTACATAACTTCATTTTATTGAATCCATATAAGATAAATCCATACATGACTCCTTATAACTCCATACAACCACCAAGGGATTTAAAACCCAATCTCCACTTCCAATCTTTGATACTAATATTTCAATACAAGAACCAATTAACCAACCATCCAACCCTCATCCTATCATTTACATTCCTTTATATACACTTTAGATCAATTATAATTAGTTACAATCTAGTTACAACATCCTATAATAGAGATTTCCAACACACATATAAGAAAGTGCATTAATTCTAATTGCATTCATAACTTTTGACATGCAAATCAAAATAGGGTATGCAACACAAATCTAGGCACACTGGCTAAAATCTACTTGGAAAGAAAAACTAGGCATGCAAAGACTAACTGTGTGCAATGTCTTCAAAACCATAAAATTAGGCACCAATAGGTCCCCAATAGGCCCCAACACTATGATTGTCTCATCATTGAGATAACATAGGTTATCCCTGCAAAATAGAAGCAGTTGAAGGAAGCTCTTTCTTAACTCAAATAGTGAATTCGTTGAAGCCTTGGGTTAGATTGTCATAAGAAGTCATCAAATTCTCCATTTCTTTCTGAAAGTAAGTACGTAATTCTAGAGTTTCTTTCCATTTTTCTAATCGATCTCTAAACCCATTTTCTAGATCTCTAGCAGTCCTAAATGATTATGAATACTTAGCGAAAATATGTACTTAGGGGAAGAAGAAGAAGACCCAACACTAATGAATCAATGAATCAATCACTAAAGTGACATGAAAACAAAACCATAATGATGACGTATTTTTAGGGGAATAGTTCCTCACAACCTTTCATTGTCTGTCACTAACATATATAAGGTTTCCATCTGCCCTCCCTTCATTGTCTATCAATTGTGTATCTAAGGCTCCCATCTATCCTAGAATTAATGCTTCCTCACCAATGGGATTTTGGAACATCATGCAACGTATCCATGGACAAAAAACTATAACTTATTCGAGATGGTTGGATCCCTATACTTGTTCAAGATTTGGACTTAAATGATATTGTATGATAATGAAGTAAGGGATATTGCGGAGTATTAAGGTAGGATCAATGAGTGTGAAGAGTTGTAAGTCTTAAGCCAACCAGGAAGTGTGTGTGTGCATACAAATGGATTTTTTCAAATTTGGACATGAAACAAAATAAAGGAAAACAATCACGAGGGAAATTTAAAAGGACAAGGCTACATTGACAGTTTTTTACTTGCAAGAAAATGAGTAAATAATAAATACTACTAGGTACTCAAGTTGAAACACGATTTCATACGAAGTTGTTTTTATATCATCACAATATCACCATAATTATGAGACAAATAGAGTTTGCACTAGACTCAAGTTTTATTCATTTCATTGTTTTACTTACTATTATTTTGGCAACCATGTTTTCTACTTTCCTTTCACACATATGCACGGACTACTTATAATTGTGACCAATCATGCTTGACACATGGTTGGGTATCATCGTCTTTAGTAATTCTACCTTGTCGTACAGATGGATGTTATATTATTCATACTTGACATATCAATGCTACCTTATCATACAAATAGATGTAATATTATTCATCATTGACATGTAATATTCTTAATTAGCCAAATAGAAGGATTGTTGTTTTTCACATTATGTAGGCATGTTGAAGTAGGGCTTCCTTGGATGTTTAATCATAAGAGACTACAAGGCTCCATCAATAAACCATGTCAACCGAGGAAAAACCCTTTCACCTCTTTTGGCTTTGATTGCTTGTTTTTTTAAGATTAAGAAGAGTTAGGTAACTATAAAGGGAAAACTATATCCATGGAAAATATAAACTTTAAAAATGACATAGAAAGAAGGTAAGTGTTCTACACTCTGTTGGTCATCCCCTTCCCCGACTTTGTGGGTATGCTAGGATTATGGATTTCTCTAAGAATACGAAGGACTTTAAAATTTCCTAATAATAATGTTTTTCAATTTTTTACCAATCAAGAATACTCAAAACTACATTAAAAAAGATAGTTATTTCAAACTTTTACATCAAATAAATAAATAAATATTAAATTATAATTAAATAAATAAAATGAAACAAGTAATTAAATAATTTGATTTCCAAATCTTTGGGTTTATTTATTAATTGATGTAAGAAGGTGCAAGATATTTCTCCTTAATATTGGGATGCTTTGAATTTACCCACGTAATCGAAATGGCCCTCATCTCATATATAATGTCATGGTCGATCCATCATCTCAGTCGCCAAGAAAGTGGCTCTGCCTTTGCCTCTGCCTCTTAATTTAAGGATGAGGGTACAAGAGACCCCACGCCAACTTCGGATTCATGGATGGCATGCAATAATTGTCATTCATTATTCCACTATTTTTCATGATAAAGAGAGGTGACAAGTTTTCCATGTTGTTTCCTCTCCCTCTTCATTCAACGACAACGATAAGGGTACAAGAGACCCCACGCTGACTTGTGATGAGGGTCATTCATTCTACTATTTTTCTGACGCGTATTCACGTGACAATTTCTCCTTAATATTCAGATGCTTTGGATTTACTCACATAATCCAAATTGTAATCCCAGTGCTCCGTATACAATGCCGTGGTCAATCCCTCCACAGTTCATTGAATCGTTTTAAATTTCATCCTATAATCCACCTATCACAACATTTGGTTAATAATTTTCTAGATGATCTATTAGGGTTGATTACCTCCTTATGATAAGTTAATATTATTTTTTCCTCTAACTCTTTATCACATCACATTTTCTCCTTAAATTTTGATTTAATAATATTTTTAATAGTATCTTTATTCTGCGAAATTGTTTCTTCCATGATTCCCTAATGGCTTAACCAATATTGAACATTTTTATATGCCATCCTCGCTTGAGTCGAAGGTGGTTACGACTGTAGTTTGAACCAATTTTAGGAAGCCTCTTATCTTCCATGTTGTTTAACTTGTTCTTATACATTAGTTATCTAGTCATAGTCATGGTCTCAATGGGGGAAAGGCTCGCCTCTAAGAGGAGGACAATATAGGGCATATTTCATTTAATTTTGAGATTATAGGTTATAAAATTCTATTGGATTTTCTCTATCTTTCTCCAAGATTCTCAAGAGATGTACTGCATCCCAAAACTTTGCATCTGTATAGAATAATAGGAGAAACTAGATTCTCAAAGAGGAGTTTATTATTATCCCATATTCAAAGATCATTTGATTTACAATTGTTTCAATCCCATAATAAACTTTCCATCCTCCAATTATCCTTTTCTCAATGTTATAATTATAGTTGAACTTGTGGTGAATATTGATTCAAAGATATCTATATGAAGTCACTTCCTTCAAGTTGTTGTTGTCATACATGAAGTTCATAAGTTCTCTTATTGGATTTAATGATCTTGAATTTAGTCTTGTTAGTATTAACAGTCATAACCATATTGGAGAAAACATCCTTGAGGATTCTTAGTTGCTTTCCAAGATCATGGGGACTCCTCGTCATAAGAACAATAACATCAACATAAAGAAGAATATTGATGACTATACCAGTGAGAATAGGGCCATCACAACCTGCTTCTTTCAAACAATCTTCTAGCTTGTCAATGTATATGCCAAAAAGGGTAGGGGACAAGGGACAACCTTTCTTGACTCTAATATTGCAGATAGTTTCTTTCGACCAACCTTCAATGTTATTAAACTTGGAAATAACCTTCTCATACAATCTTATTACAACAACCCTAAACTCGAAAGACTTTTATCACTTCCAACCTATCCCAAAGGTTTTTTCTGGGAATAGTGTCAAAAGCTTTTCTAAAGTCAACAAAACAAAAAAAACGATTGGTTTAGTATTGCATAAATCCTCTGTGATGATCCTAAATGTAAGAATATGGTCCATAGTTTAATGGTATCTCCTAAATCTAGCCTAGCCTTTGGCTCTTTTACTGTGAATTTCTAGCCATATGCTAATCTTATCTTCCAAAATGATTCTGTATAGAATGGTTAAAATCAAGCTAATCATAATGGTCCTATAATTAGAGGGAATGTTTCTATCCCCATTTTTAAAAATAGGAACAATTAGGCTTTGCATCCAGGGTTTAGTGAAGCCCAACTTTGCATCGAGGGTTTAGTGAAGAGCTTGTGTATGTGAGGGATCAGGATAGACCCTCCGATTTTAAAAATTTCAGCTTGGTATCCTTCAATGTCCTTAGCTTTCCCATTTGCAAGCCTCTTAACCTTGGACTCTATGTCATCCAAAGAAAAAATTACATCCTCTATAGGGACAATAGGAATGGTGTCTATGGAATTAGGGAACTCATAAATACTTTTAAGGTAGGAATTCCAATCCCTTAAGGGAATCATATTATTTTCTTTAGTACTGTGGATTATAATTTTCCTCCAAAACTTCTTAGGATCAAGCTTAGATAGTTGTGAATGTAATTCTTTCCTTTTATGGATATAGTATATTTTTTCATTTTAATTAGGGATTTGTACATATTGATCTTATCGAGTTTTAAGGACTCATTAGAAGTAGACCTCTAATGGATTTCCTAGAAATTTTACATTATTTATCATACCAAGGTTTTGTTGTTCTATTATTCCTTTTATAGGACACCTCAAAAGAGAACTTGTTAATAGAAGTGGGAAGGGTAGTTGTAACATTATGATAGAGGTATTCAATGTTCTCTGTTTAAGTTAGGATATGTAATTCCCTATTTAAATCCTTTAAGAAAAGATCAACTTTACTTTTGTCAAAAACTAGTTTCCTTTTATTATTATAATTTTTTTCCAATGGTGTTCCTATGCATGGAAAAGTTTAGAGTTAGGGTTAAAGGTTTATGGTCAAAGTTTCATTCATGGTCATTTAAAAGGTCAAAAGTTAATATTTAGTTGGAAATGGGGATATCAGATATCACATAATCCACGGCACTATTACCTATCCCATGAACACAAATCATCTGTTGGAGTTTGGTCACTTTATTACTCCACTGCAAATTATTAGATCTTGAGAGCTACAAAGCTTGACTATCTTAGTACCAAATGAATTCTCAGTTAGGTCTTCAGATCTTCTTTTGTAGCTATTATCTAAAACAAGGTCCTTGTCTAGTCATAAAGGATTATGGTTGGAATCAATGCTTAAAATAATAGCTTAGTTAGTTGCAGTCCTAGTATTAAATTCTCTTAGCAAGAGGATATTACCTTCATTTATCAAAATATAAATATCTTGTTCTAAATTATTATAGGGACAATTTCTATCTAGATTTTTTTTCTTATAAAAAATAGAATTAATAGATGTAAAATAGCAAATTACTATATATATCTTCTTAACATTGATGTCTCAAATTTTTATTCAAATGTATTAATTGGCACAATTTTATATAAATATTATTTTTAAAAAATAATATTAAATATTATAATTTTTTTTTTATAAAAATTTATTAAAATCAATTAATTTTAAATATTATTAAAAAATAACACTAAAATATATAAAAAAAAATTATCATTTTTTTTTTAAATTGTTAAAATCATTCCATTTTAATAGTTGAGTTTATTAAATTATAATTTAATATTCAAAATAAAGTTACATCATTTTAATCTATTATATTCAAATCATGGTCAACATAACAACCTACACTCTAAGTTGTTACTAAAGTTTGGTGGGTATCATATGAAACATTAAGTCATTAAAAGTATTTATGTTTAGTAACTTCTCCATAGATTATATTAGTCTTGCAACTCATTAAATAAATAAAAAATGGATCGTAGAATAGATCACACTTGTAATTCATTAAAGAAAAGAATTGGACAATTTAGATAACATAGTTCTACAGTTGATAAAACTCAATAGAATAATTTATGAATGGATTTCAATAGAATGAAATAACAAGGGAAAATTATTTTTTAGAATATTTAACTTCAAATTAAATTGAAAACACCCGAGGTGGGGTGACACCTAGACAACATGCACTTAATCTAGTCACTGAAGGCCATCGCTACCTTCCTCCTTATTTTCCTCCAGATGCAGCTCCTTAATGTCGATGAGACGGGTGGTCATGCGTGTCATTTGGGGAAGTGAATGTGTAGGTTTGGCATGGAGTTGGTTTTCATTAGTTATGGTACTTGGCTACAAATCACCATTCATTCATGCTCCACAACATTTTCCATGGTAGGATCTGGTTAAATTACGTTGTTTTGTCTTGTGGATATCTCCACTTCTCCCATTCCGTCTCTCACAAATTCGCTCCCAACCTCTGGAAATCTAGTTTCTTCCCCTTTTCTGCAGGATCTCCTTTTGAACCTCATTGCCATTATTCCTTGAGAGTGAGGCAAGCCAAAACGTGCCCCTTCCTACTACAATTTCATCACCAGATGCACCAACCTTGTTCTTCCAATTGCTCCATCTCAACCCCCCACTCTTCCTGACGTCGTGTCTCCCTCCACTGCTCAGAATTGGGATATCTATGACTGTGGCCCGGTTTTTGTGAAGGAGGAATTCCCTTTGACTCTGCTCCAGCCCATGGAGGATCCCATGATGGATCCCTTAGTGAATTTTTAGAATTCCTTAGTCCCCCCAATTCAAGGGGATGAAAACTCTACGGAACGAAAGCTGGAGGAGTACCTCGGTTGCCATGTTCTTGAAGTGATAGCTCCTGTGTTGACTGAAGAAGATACCATGGAAAATGTGGGTTGGATTACATAGGTTATATAGGTTGAGTTGTAACGATCCGCCTCGTTACGACAACCATTCTAGTGATAGGT
>ML777234.1:1150090-1170153 GCA_009831015.1 Picea engelmannii
CACCAAGGTAGTAAAAACATCCTGTCATATAACTCAATGCATCATAATGAAAGAAAAGTTTTATCATATAATCCAGATCACTTGCGAGCAAGTGTCCTCAAAGAATAAGCTAGGTAAGTGCGCCAGAGCGGGATGTTACATGAGTATGCTGTGCTTGTGATGATTCCACAACAAAGTTTCTCTACAGATAAATTGCAACTCATATTTGATCTACATTGGGACATCGTGGACCAACTTAACGGTAGGAAATCCTCAATTGTTGACTAGATATGTTCTTTGAATATCTTTCAAGCGAGCCTGGAAAAATAATATGCCCAACTTTCTATTAGCCATTCACTTTTGCTACAACTCTGCCTCACTCTATGCCAACTGATAGTGATCAAGGTGCTTCTAGTGTTTGAAATTCTCCAACTTATCTTTATTTTGCTACATATTAGAAGAGAACATTCTCGGCCTCTAGCCTCCTTCTTTATCAGATATTTTTGTTTATCTTAGATATAACATTTAGTATGGTAATGGACCTCCTTTGAAGGCATGGGTTTGGTTATGGTTTCCATTTTTTGGCAGAAAAAACCACAGGTTCCTCCATATGTATATGTTCTCTGAATTTTTGAGGCAATACAATTTTTTATTTACAAAAAGAAATAAATTGAAAATAAAATATCAATATAGCTTCGAGTTCAAATCTTCAAGGAATCTATTTTCTCATTAATCCTCTTCAATATTTTATTAAGGGTTATTTTATAGTTTTAACATGTTTTTGAAAAATGTCAAAACACATATTATAGAAAAAAATAAGATGATAATCAATGTATTTATATGTATTTATATATATGTACAATTATATGATATATTGCACAATAAATATCCATAATGTTCAAGAATGTAATGAGAATGATTAGGTTATTAGTCAAAAAAAAATAATATAATATAAGATATTGATAAATAATTGTGAAGTACATTGCTTCAATAGCTCAACAACAGGGGGATGGGGAGATTCAAGCATCCAATTGAATCATCTCCTCCTTTGAGTCTACTCTCTCATTATCTAGGCGATCTACTATCTTGTTTTCTTCTCTTTTCACATGTGAGGGGATTAAAGTAAGGTTGGGTTGAAGGAGGGATCTGAATTCCTCCAACAAACCCAAAAGTCTCTAGCTTGGGGAAACTTTCGAGGGGTGAGAGCCATGGATGATTTTTGACACAAGCTGGATTATCACCTGGGAGTCCCCTTCCACTATAAGTTGATGGATGTTCTGATTGATTGCTAGTTTGATTCCCTTAATGAGACTTCAAAGTTATGTTGCATTGTTTGTGTTGATTCCCAAGTAACCTGCTATGATGTGTAGAATATTCTCTGTCTTATCTCAAAGAACTACCCCAAAGTCAGCTGGTCCAGGATTTCTCTTCAAAGAGCCATCAAAATTTAATTTGACAAAGCCTGGAGGGGGTGGGGACCAAGAGAGAGAGGTATGCAAGAAAGGTTGGCTGGATGAGGGGGGGCTCGATGGGGGTGGATAGGGAGGATTAGTTTCCAAGAAAAGAATATGTGACTTTCTCAAGGAAAGAAATGCATATCATCCTGTGTCCAGGTATTGGCTCTGATTGTTTCCTAAATGAGGGCTAGGATCTTTTCCCAAGTAGTGTGGGGGAGGAGGAAGTAGAGTGGAATATTCTTTTGTTTCGGTCTTTCCAAATTTTCCAGACTATTAAGCCTGGTAGTAGTTTCCAGATGCGATCTAAGATTGGGTTTTGATAGGCAATGAAGCCCCAATTTTCAATAGTGATGACATTAATTTCTTTGTTTCTATTGGAATGACACATTATTTTCGCTGCCATATCCCATATCGATTCTCTATGAGAGTGTTGATTTAAGATGTGCTCCATTGTTTCCTCCTGTTGCCGATAGAGGAGGCATATCGAAGGTCCCACAAAGCCCCACTTATGGAGGTTATCCCAAGTGAATATGCGATTCTGGGAAATTACCCAAAGAAAAAGGGAGACTTTCGGCCCGGATTTGGGGTTCCAAATTTTACCCCAGATGTACTCTTTAGGTTTCATGTGGTAATATTCCTGAAGATTGTAGGCTTCTTTGACTGATAAGTTTCCTATTGGCGAGTGTCCCCACCTAAGGATGTCTGGATATTCATTGATGCGGATATTTTGTTGTAAGGCCAAATCCCCCCAGGGTTGTGTATTTCTATCTTACGGTATGTTTATTTCATGGGGTTGAGTCTTCCATATGCACCAGGGGTGTTGCGATAGGTTTTCCTTCCAAATATCCTTTACATGTAGTGTGTCTCTGAATTGCATGATCCAGATTTTATGAGTAGAACAAAATGAATACATATTATTAAAATATTCTTAACACATAATAACAGAGATACAATAAAATTGGTTTTCTATTCAATAAGGAAATAAGCTGAAACTGTAAAATGCAGTGGAAAACAAGCTCGCTGGAATGGTTGTGGCTTATCTCTGAGAAGAGATGTGACGCTGTGCTCATTCACAAGAAGATGATTACAATGAGGATCTGGAAGCCTTTTTACAATAAATAGGAATGTAAAAAACCCTAGACATCCAAAAACCTAACCCTAGGAGATGAAGCGCCAAAAGTCATGTGGGCCCTGTTTGGGTAAGTTAGTACATCAACTTCCTGGGGTCGTAACTTTTGCATACGATCTCCGTTTTAGGCGCACGATAACCCGTTGGAAAGGTATCATCGAGGAGATTCATTGTGGGGGATCAATCAGATCCTTCAGGCATCATTGAGAAGCTTGATCTAGAAAAACCTTCATTTAGGCCATCAAAATGGCCCAGAAAGTTAAAAACTGCTAAAATAATAAATTGCCAAAATTTCCAGAAAACTGTTTTGAACGAGTTGGAAAAGGTGGGTGGCCACCGATATCCACCTGGATCAATCCTCCTTCCTTAGGAAGTAATGGTATCCATTGTTTTGATTTCCCCCATCAAATGAGGAAATTTTTGTTGAATTTGGCCCCAGGTGACCCACTTGCATTGGTGCAAGAGCTGCCCTGCTTTGAGGACTCGATAAAGATGGATCCTTTGTTGTCGAGTGCCCTTGATCTATGTGTCCAATAATGGTGGGAAATATGGTCAAAGGAGAGCCACGTTGAATATTGGGTGCAGGCCAAGGAAAGGGGGAATTTTGAGCTCAAACGCATTGTCACCCACAACCTTGGTGATGGTGTACGACCCATAATGGATCAGGTGAAGCTTTCAATGGGGGCCTTTAAAGTATTCTTTCTACAAGTGCAACCAAACTTTTTCTCCCACCCGAAACTTATGTGGCACCCGATGTTGATCACGGTGTTGCTTGTACTTGGCATTAGACTTCTATAGAATACCTTGAACTTGTTGGCAGATGTGCTGGATCTGTTCAATGAACCAGGTGGCTTTGTCATCTTTTGTTGGAGCAGGGGACGATTCGGTCGATGATCCAAAATGGATCCCAGAACCAAAATGGGTCTAGAAAGGCCTAAAAATCAAATTGCTTAGAATCCCTTCAAAATGGACGCGTGCATAGGACTCATCATTATGAACCCAACACAACTTGAACATGCTTAAATGGACCTCGGATGCGAAAGATATCGTGTTCTGTTCATTTTACCAAACAAGCAATTTTTTGTATGGCTATGCAGTCCGTACAGTGCTGACGTGGCAAATGGTTGTACATGTCGTATGTACGTATAGTGACGTGGTAGTGAGTTGGAATGCTCATGTGGATAGGTGCATATGTGGTCGAATGATTGTTTGACATGTGGCATCATTTGGGTGAATGTAATGGTGCCATGTGGCCTAGTCATGGGATACCACGTGGCACCCCTTCATTGGTTGTGGGCTGTGGAAAAATTTGTTGGACTCCATGGGAGTCGAACCTGTGACCTCCAGTCCGGGCGAGTGCTTTGGCAGGGTTGGGCTACCAGCCCATCCCCAATATGTCTTGATAACTATAGTGTAAAGTTTATATTTAAACTTACCACAATGTAATTCGGGACACAAAACTCGCATATGACCATTACCAATATGACCCTACACTATATATTGTTTGGCACGGATTTGTGGGGCTAGCATTAGTCGGTCGGGCTAGCCCACTGACCAAGGAACATAATCAAAGGCTTATGACTGGGGGGCTAAACTGTTTGGGCATGTGGAGCAAAAGGGCATGACCATATGGCCCACTGCATGCAACCAGGAGCCATGACCGGAGGGGGCCAACGAACCAGCACTAGTGCTTGGCCACATGGAGGGCGCACATGTGACTAGGAGCTCGCAGATCTGGGGCTAAGCCCTATTTTATCCCAAAAGTAGGTTTTTAACTATATTATATGATTTTTATTGATTTTTCAACCAATTTTGGATGGATTTTGGCCATTATTGGAGGATTTGGAGCTCTTTTTGAGGCCAGATCTTGGGGGGAAGTTGGGAGTTTGTTGCCAACTTCAAGCCTATTTAAATATGAGGTTCTTGGAAGCCTTAGGGTGGTTCAAAATAGGATAAGTGTTAAAGAATTGTAAAGCCAATGCCATTTTTATGTAGGGAAGCCATTGAGGAGAGAAACTTTGCAGGCCATTTCCGGGAGCTTCATTCATCCGTTTTCAATGCCGTCAGTCGTGTTGGGTTCTTGAGATCTAGAAGAACATAGCTAGATTAGTTTGTAATCCAATTGAAACTTTTATGATGTAATTTTGAATCTTTTAGGAGAAATAAGAAAGCCTCACCCACTATGACAAAGGCCCAGAGACGTAGGCGATATTGCCGAACTCAATTATCAACTTTTGTTGTTATGGTTTGTTGATATTTGTGTTCATTTCCAGATATGTATATCTTCTTATGGTTGTCATGTGTACCTCATTAATTCTTCCTCTTTCATCAATTTCTTAAATGGTTAATGAAATCATGTTTTAAAAACTCAACCATAGTCTTTAAAAGATCATTTCAGATCAAGTGGTATCAGAGCTAGTTGACAGTTGGTTTTTGAGTTTGCATGATTACCAGGGAAAACCTGAATCATGGTGAAGGTGAGCTTGCTGAAGAGAATCCTGATATTTGATCGAGAAATATAACTTCTCAAAGTGAAAATATGACATCACAAGAGGGACTTTCTCATGAGGAGAAAGAGTTTCGAAAGACTTTCTTCGCCATGTCAGAGATGGTGAAGGTTTTATATGATGATTACTTGGATCGGAAGAGACAGATTCTAGGTAAATCTTCAAATGTCAAAAGTGAAGAAGGAGAGGATCCTCCTAAAACTCCTCCTTTACCTCCTTCTTCTCCATCAACTTCTTCTTCTTCAACTTCAAGTTTAAAATCTACCTCAAGAAAACATTCCCATAAACATAAACATGATATGCCTTTACTTAAGCTTGATGTGAAATTTGATTTACCCATGTATGATGGTGAAGTCAATGCAGAGAGGCTTGATAACTGGGTCAAACAGATAGAGGTTTATTTCTTTGTGCAACAAATCAAGGATGAGGTAACTCAAATCAAATTGGCATCACTTTGTCTTGCAGGCACAACACTCATCTGGTGGAAAAGTAAGTTGCAAAATGGAATGCAACAAGTGGGTAATGTATTTCCATCATGGCAAGTTTTTATGTTTTCACTTAGAAAGCAATTTTATCCTTTGGGTTATAAAGAGAAGGCTTTAATTGAATGGAAAGGTCTTAAACTAAGAAAGGGACAAACAATGCAAGAATATAGAGATGAATTTTGTAATATGGCATTAATGTTAGACATTCCATTACATACCCAAGAAACTCTTATGAAGTATATAGGAGGTTTACATGCACATATTCGTAACACTGTATTTATGTTTGGACCTACTAATCTTGATGAGGTTTTTGTTCAAGCAACATACATTGAGGCAGGGAAAACAACAGTTGGTGTATCAGGGGAATCGTCTTCGAGAAAAGAAGACAAAAGGAAGTGGAATGGAAAGAAGGAAAATTTAGTGGCAAGAAAGGAAGATAAGATCTCTTGAAAACATTGCAGGAAAGAAGGGCATGATGAGGACCATTGTTGGAAATTGCATCCTGAGAAGAGATCGAAGTGGTTCAAAGAGAGGAAAGGGAGGCAAATAGTTGCAGCAACAACGCGACCAACAGACTTGGGATCAGATTCGGGTGATGAATCTAAAATTCCAGAGGTTGGTTTTACAAGTAAAATTGGTGATGGATTTGATTCTAGAAGTAAATTGTTTCACATAAGGGTCATTATGAGGCATACTAAGGTCGACACATTGATAGATAGTAGATCTCAATCTAACTTTATTTCAGAGGAAGTGGTTAAACAATTGGGATTAAACACTTAGATGCATCATAAACCTTACTCACTTAAATGGATAAGCAAGAATCATAAATTGCACATAACAAAGCAATGCACATTAAAGTTTGCAATTTCATCTAAGTTTGTGGATGAGGTAACATGTGATGTGGTGCCACTAAATGAATGTAGAATGATATTAAGCATTCCTTATTTGTATGATCGTGAAGCAATCTTCTACAGGGAACATAATCAATATCACTTAATCCAAGCAGGAAAGGAATATGTTGTACATGCTCATCACTCTAAAGAAAATCAATCTCTTCAAACAATGGAACAATTAGGAAAGGCATCTCATGCAATAAACACACCTATAATTGTCCCAAATCAAACAATTGATCTTAAGCAAGAACATGAGATGATTGTAGAATGGAAGTTCAATCATACTTTGCTTCAAGATAAGCTAATGTCAATGTCATGCAAGTATTACAAACATATTATCTCATTTGCAGTCATATTTCTGATGTTATCATTAGTAATGTTGTCAACATGGGTTATAGTGGCTTCAGTAAGATGTGACAGAGTACAAGTGAGTAACAATATGTTGTCATTTATAATGGTTGTTTTACAGTTGATCTTGATGAGGCAGGTGCATAGGACATAGTTTAAAGATAGAGAACAAGTGGGGTGACCTATCCCACACTTGATGACTAGTTAGTAACCTTTTGGAGGACCAAGAGGTCTTAGTGGAGAGGTGTGATCTAAAATGGATACTATAACCAAAATGGGTCCAGGAAGGCCTAAAAATCATAGTGCTCAGAATTGCTTCAAAACAAACGTGTGCATAGGCCTCGTCGTTATGAACCCAATGAAACTTGAACGAGATCAAACGAATGTCGGATGTGAAATATATCATGTTATGTTCATTTTTTCAAACAGACAAAAGTTTTGATGACTGTGCAGTCCGTACAATGTTGACGTGACAACTGACTGTATAGGCCATATGACCATATAATGATGTGGAAGTGAGTTTTCATGTTGACGTGGGCAGGTGTACATGTGGTCGAATGATTGTTTGACATCTGGAATCTTTTGGGTGAATGTAATGGTGCCACATGGCACCCCTTCATTGGTTGTTGGTTGTGGAAAAATTTGTTGCACTCCACGGGAGTCGAACCTGTGACCTCTGGTCTAGGCGAGTGCTTTGGCAGCGCCAGGCTACCAGGCCGCCCATGATATTTCTTGATAACTATAGTGTAAATTTTATATTTAAACTTACCACATTGTAATTCGACTGAAGAAAAAGGTTGGGGCCTAGCCCCAACTCCCGACACAAAACTCCCATACGACTGTTACCAATATGACCCTGCACTATATATTGTTTGGCACAGATTTGTGGGGTTAGTATCAATCGACTAAGCTATCCCGCCGACCAAGGAGTGTAACCAAAAGCTTACGACCAGGCAACTAAACTGTTTGGGTGCATGGATCATAAGGGCACGAACATATGGCTCAGTGCACGGGACCAGGAGCCAGGACCGGAGGGGGCCAACAAAGCAGAAGCAATGCTTGGCCACATGGAGGGCGTGCATGTGACCAAGAGCTTGAGGATCAGGGGTCGTGCCTTATTATAGCCCAAAAGTGGGTTTTTAACTATATTATATGATTTTTAGTGATTTTTCAGCCAATTTTGGATGGATTTTGGCCATTATTGGAGGATCTAGAGCTCTTTTTGAGGCTAAAGATTGGGGGGAAGTTGGGAGTTTGTTGCCAACTTCAAGACTATATAAACCAGAGGTTATTGGAAGCCTTATGGAGGTTCAGAATAGGAGAAATGCTGAAGAATTGTAAAGACAAAGCCTTTTTTATGCAGGGAAGCCATTGAGGAGAGCAACTTTGCAGGTCATTTCTGGGATCTTCGTTCATTCGTTTTCAGTGTCGTCAGTCGTTTTGGGTTCTTAAGATCTAGAAAAACATATCCAGATTTGTTTTTAATCCAATTCACACTTTTATGATGTACTTTTGAAGCTTTCAATAGAAATAAGAAAGCCTCACCCATTGAGACAAAGTCCCAGAGACGTAGGCGATATTGCCGAACTCAGTTATCAAATTTTGTTGTTATGGTTTATTGATTCTTGTGCTCATTTCCAGATCTATATATCTTCTTATGGATATCATGTTACCTCATTAATTCTTCCTCTTCCATCAATTTCTTAAATGGTTAATGAATTCATGTTTTAAAAACTCAACCATAGTCTTTAAAAGATCATTTCGAATCAACTGAGGTGGTCACCAGGGGTAGTGAAACATCCATGGGGCCTAATGGTTGGAATCCCAACCCCACCTGAAAGGGGATGTGGCCACTTGAGCTATGAAAGGCTCGGTTGTATCTATGTTGGACAAAGGGAAGACTCTCATCCTATGTGCGGGGGTGTTTTGAATTGTACATACACATGATATGTACGATCGTCTAATTGACGACCTCGGTTTGGAAATATGTGTGGGGGTGGAAAGCAATGGATTTGGTGATCTTGGTATGCAACAGTGAATAGAGGCTCGACTAGAATGTGCTGAGGAACCGACTATCATGGTATGAGATAATGGTTTATGGGATCCCAAAATGTACCCATACTCGTTCAAAGAAGACCTTGGAAGTGGCTTCTGCTATGATGTTCTTCTTGCAGAATGCTAGAATCGCCATATTGGAAAAGCGATCAACAACCATAAAAACAAAGTCATTTCCCCTCTTGGTGGACAGAAGGCCTAACATGTAGTGCATTGAGATGGATTCCCACGGCCTGTTAGGAGTACGCAGGAGGTGCAGGACTTGATATACTTTCCGACATCCTATCAGAGTTTTGACCAATAGAAATGTTTTTGCAACACTTCCACTTTCTTTTCAATGCCAAAGTGTCTTGCCACCCGACTGTAGTGAGATTCCTAAATCATCTTTGCACGCTCGATTGATGGAATGCAGAGATGGCCTAGACGACACAACAAGCCATATTGAATATGGAAATTAGTGACCACTAAGTTGGCACCCAACATTTGGTAGGTGGTAGAGAAGTCAAGGTGTTTCTCGTAGGGCCATCCAGAGGTGTCGTGGCTGCAAGATTCTAGCACTGTGGTGAGTGCCGCGACTGGAGGTCGACTGAGGAAATCAACAACTCGATTGGTACTTCTTTTTTTAAACTTGATGTTGAGGTGGAACTATTGTAATTATGTGGACCACTTCTGATGGCGGTCATTTGGAAATTTTCCTTCGGTCTGCATGAAATGTAGTGTCTTATGATCAGTGTGGATGACTATCTCCTTCCCAAGAATGTAATGTCCCCACTAGCAGTAGGTTTGCACAATGGAGTAAATTTCTTTGTCGTAAGTAGGGTACTTACGAACAACATCTGATAGTGTCTCACTATGATATGCCATGGGGTGGATGTGTTGAGTGACAATGATGCCCACAGCATAGTCTGAAGCATTTGTCTTGATATCAAAGGGATGTTGCAGGTCTGGTAATGAAAGTACTAGGGATGAGCACAAATTCTTATTCAATTCATCAAAGGATTTTTTTTGGGACAGGACCCACACAATTTTTCCTTACCTCCACTCTTGGTTACTTGGCTGAGGGCGCATGCGATATGAGCGAATCCTAACACGAACCTGCGATAGAAATTGGCAAGGCCCAAGAAGCTTCGATGTTCAATGAGTGTGGTTGGGGCTGGCGAGTCATGGATGACCTGGATATTGGCTGGATCCACATGCACACCATGCCGATCAATGTTGTAGCCTAAGTAATGGACATTGTCCATGCCGATGAAGCATTTTCCCAAGTTTGTATATAGTTTGTGCTGTTGTAGGGTGTGTAAAACCTACTAAATATGCTGCAAGTATTCTGCCCAATTTTTGTTGTAGATGAGGATGTCATCCAGATATGCCACTACAAAAGTATTGGTGAAAGGTCGTAGGATATTGTCCATCATCCTCATAAAATTTGTTGGAGCATTTGTCAAACCAAAGGGCATGACCAACCATTCAAAAATACCTTCTTTTGACTTGAAGGCGATCTTCCATACATCTGTCTCTTCTATTGGGACCTGGTGGTAGCCAAACTTCAAATCAATCTTACTGAAGTATTTGTCCCTCATGAGCTGATCAAGGAGGTCATCGATTCAAGGAATCGGGTACCAATTTTAGACTGTGATTTTATTCAGGGCCCGGTAATCAATGCAGAGTTGCCAGGTCCCATCTTTCTTCTACACCAACATAATTGGGCTCCCACAAGGCAATGATATAGGATGTATGTACCCCTTGTGGAGTAGTTCGTTGATCTACCTTTTGATCTCCTTGTTTTCTAACAAAGAGCGAAAATAGACTGGCCCATTGGGTAGCGGTGCACCTGGGGTTAGATTGATGGGATGCTTGACCTAGCATTGCAGAGGTACCCCAATATGAGAGGAGAAGATATCTGAGTATTCTTCCACGACCTTAACCACTTGCTTCTGTTGTGTAGAGAGATTGGTTGTAGAGGCCCTGGATGTGGCTACGATCTTTCGCTCACTCTGAGTGTGAATCATGAAGAAGAAAAATTTCCCGATCTGAGAGATGACCTTCCTACATTGCTTGGAAGAGATCAAGGAAATAGCACTAGGAGGGACTGCCTTGGGTATCCTGTACAATTTCTTGTTCAAAGTAATAATAAAACTATGAGGCCTAGACTCATATACAACATGACGTTTCCATAAATAATGTTGGCCCAAAAGAACATTACAAAATTTGAGAGGATAAACATCACACAATACCTCGTCTTTGAAGGGTTTGATGTCATACGATAGTCGAAACTGTTGGCTGACGCAGAGATCGCTTCCTTCGTGGAGCCATCCAATGGTGTAGGTTTGTGGGTATGGCATTTTTGGTAGGGCCAACTGCTTGATGACATCTGCTGAGATGAGGTTCTACTGGCTACCACTATCAACGATGAAGTGCAGCAAGGTTCCTTTTACCCACATCTGTGAATGGAAGAGGAGCTCGCCTTCTTATGACTCGTCTGCTTCATCAGGCTGGAGCTTGGTGGTAGCAATGGTGGCACTGGGTTATACATCAATGATCCTTCTTCCCCTTTCTAGCTCTAACTCGGAGTCAGAACCCACATTTGATTCATATGCTTTCATTTCGGCCACCAGTGACTGCTTTGAGTGGCAATCAATAGTGTCATGCCAAGGGCTCTTATGGAAGTTGCACCACTTTCTGGTATATTTATTTGTCTTTCCAGTGTCCTTCTTTGCTTGCAGCTTGGACTAGTTGTCCTGATACTATCCATATTTACTTTTTCCTTTGTTCTATGGGTTGGGGATGCCCCTTCCTAGATTTTGCTGTGTGGGGTTCCCAGGCCCAAATTTATGTATCTTTTGTTTGAGCTTCTGCTCAATTTTGACGTCATATCGGTAGGCCACGTCCAAGGATGAGATGTCCAGAAATTCAATTTAGATCTAGATGTATCTATGTAGAGCACCACGATACTTAAGAACCAGATGTCATTCTAAATATTTGATACCTAGCTTGGTGCGTAAGGTATGGAAGATATTTGTGAACTCTGGCACTGCTTGGTCTCTTTCTTGCTGCAGTGTGGTCTATTTGGTATACAAGCCGTCATAACTTCTGACATGATAGTATTGTTCCTTAATAGCATCATTGAAGGATTCCCAAGTGGCCACCACTGTAAATAATGAGGATTCCTCTATTTCCTTTTTCTCATATAAAGTTTCCCACCAATCTTTGACATGGGGAATGACTTTGAGGAGTACAAAAGTAATGTTTTATCTATTCGAAAAGTTATGGACATAAAAATACCCTTCTAGTAGATTCAACCACTTGTCTACAACATCCGCATCTATCTGACCTTCAAATATAGGAATATCAAAGTTGATTTGTACCTTGAAGGAGGTGGTGCCTCCGCTTGAGGAAGATGTGTTGCCTATTTGTAGCTGCCGAAGAATTTATGTGAAACTCTCAATCATCTTGTTCCTTTGTTGCGTGAAGGCTTCCTCAAGAATTTTTTTGAATGGATCTCCTATCCCATTATATTTATTTTCTCCTGCCATGAGAGGTCACTTGGACATGCGAGAGATTTTGTCCTCAATAGAAACAAGCTTGAGACCCAATTCTTTCTACCCTGACGTTGTTGGGGACATTCGTTAAGATGACAAGGAGTGGACTGCTCTGATACCACTAATCCAGATTTTATGAGAAGAACGAAATGAATACAGATTATTAAAATATGCTTAACATAGAATACCATAGATACAATAAAACTGGTATTCTATTAAATAAGGAAATAAGATGAAACTATAAAATGCAGCAGAAAACAAGCTTGTTGGAATGGTGGCAGCTTATCTCTAAGAAGAGATGTGACGATTGTGCTCATTCGCAAAAAGATGATTACAATGAGGCTCTAAAGGAATTTTTACAATAAACAAGAATGTCAAAAACCCTGACATCCAAAAACCTAACCCTAGGAGATGAAGCGCCAAAAGTCATGTGGGCCCCGTTTGGGTAAGTTAGTAAATCAACTTCCCGAGGTCGTAACTTTTCCATACGATATCCGTTTTAGGCGCACGATAGCCCATTAGAAAGGTATCATCGAGGAGATTCATTTTGGAGGCTCAATAAGAGTCTTTTATTATTATTGATAAGATATATCCTTAAAAAACTTCATTTAGGCCCTCAAAATGGCCCCGGAAGTTAAAAACTGCTAAAAATAGTAAATTGCCAAAATTGCCAAAATTGCCAAAAAACTGTTTTGAGCGAGTTGGAAAAGGTGGGTGGCCACCGATATCCACCTGGATCATTGAATTTTCTAATGAAGGGGGATTAAATATTCTATTGAGTGCAATGGTGGAAATTGATGCCAGGAGTCTTGGTAGAATAAGGACCTCTTTCCATTTCGTATGTCCCAGAAAGCATGTTTTTGTATGAGAGGGAGATTGCACCAAGTTGTGTTACATATGTTGGATCCTTGAATCAAATCATTTAGTCTTATGAGGAGGTCCTCGCTAGTGGTAGGTGCATATTTGAGTTTCCAAATTTTATCCCATAACTCTGTGGGGTGTTTGAGACAACGCCACCAAATTTTTACCCCCATTATGTGAATGAGCTTTCCTAGATCCCTAAGACCCAATCCACCTATTGATTTAGGCCAACAGATTTTATCCCATCCTAGTAGAGCCCACTTCTTGTCCAGTTGGTGTCCATGGAAAATTAAATTTCGTGGATATTTCTGATGGCTTTTATAACTGACTGTGGTGCTACCAACGCTGTAAATAGGTACGTTAGCAGTGCTTGAAGCACAAAATTTAGAAGTACTAGTTGATCTGCTAAGTTGAGAGAGTGAAAGATAAAATTATTTATATGGTTAGAGATGGATACCAGGAGGCTATCCCAAGATATGTTGCGAGTGGCTCCCCCGTAAGGGGGATACCGATATAATTAGATGGAAGGGATTTCTTAGGGATCCCCAGAAGTATGGAGATGTGGGTTTGGATAGCCAACAAGGTAGTGAAAAAGTAAAGTTGTGGCTGCATCCCTTTGTCCTTTTAATTATGAACACATTATTCAGCCCCCATGTTCTTCCCTACTTAATTGAGAACCTCATTGTCTCTCTTATATGAGATTGCCTTTGGTGGAGGATTGAAGTGGTGGAGGCCCAACTAGAAGGGAATTAGTTTCTTGGTTCTGAACTGTGCTGACACAAAAGTTTGTAATTCATTCACTTCTATTGATTACATTTTAATAGAAATACTCGTTTCTCATCCAATTAATATCTTGCAAATATTTCAATTTCTATTCCATGGGTGTATTTGTTATGAATGTTGATGGATTATGCTATTGAATGTGCTAACATTATATATTATCACCATATGCTTGCATTTCTTGGTTGTTGAGGAAAAGTTGTAGGTGTATTGTTTTGAGTCAAGTTCTCAATGGTGGACTTCATCGAATGTCTGGACGAGGTATGCCTTTATTCTTGTATTGCTAGCATATTTGTTTATATAGCATAGCTGAAATTAGAGTTGATTTCTGCAATCATTTTTGTCTGTTGTGGTTTACCCCTAGCCATAGAGAGATTTTCCTTGTAACAGAATTAGTAAAGAACATGTAAAGAAATATTGCATCTTATTTGGAATTGCAGAATTAAATTGAAAATTGCATTTTGAAAAGCATATCACTTATTGAGAATTGAAGTTAGGACTTTGTATTGTATTCATATTCATTTATTTTACTTGCTGAGTCATAACATCACTAGTTTCATGACCACACCTTTTGAGTAAGCAAGGCCACTAAAAGTAACATTGATAATTTAAAATTGATTAGTAACGAGTTTATTTTTCTAGGGTGCACAAACTAGCTTAGGATTTAGAGCCTTGGAATAGGATTTTGTGAGTAAACTTCTCCAAGGCTATTAAATCAACATATGTGTCTAACTAAGGGAGTGGAGAAATCCATTCTATAATTGGTGACGTCGGGAGGCTTCACTTACACTAGAGTTAAACACAAGGTCGCATGAGGTTGGTTGAAGGGATATCCCCCCGAATACCTTCTTAGTGTCAGATATATTTCTGGGGATCTATTCATATATGGGGATCTTAACAGTACCTTTACCTCTGTGAGAGGCGGTTCTTTCGAGGTTTAGTGATTTGTTACCCTACCCATACGGTGGACCTAACTTATGACTATTCTCCTGTGCATCGGTTATACCATGGTTTCTTATTTGCTTGACATAGGTACCACATAGGTTACTTGTAGGGGTTATTTTGCAGGTAACCTGGGTCAGATAAGGGTCAGACAACACACATCCTTTATGGAGTATTACCTCTCTGGGGGAATCTAACCGACTGGTTCTTAAGCCCACGAAGGCCCTTATAACTGATTCTGATACCTCTGATCTTTAGCAGGGAGTCTCAGGCCCCTCTTGGGAGAGGCATACCTACTTTAGGGAGGGGGGCCCTTTTCAACCACTTTATCATGTTTGTGTGCATATTGGAATTTTGTTTATTTTTGGTGTGCTCTCTGATTATTAGTTGACCTTAGAATTTTATACTGCGCATTGAGTTTTATTTATCATGGATAGTGGAGTTCCTTTGGCTCCGTCATTTACCACTACCTCCCCCATGAAATTCACTCATTTCATGGGGATGAATCCATCCGTGTTTCATAATGGTATGCATAATTATGATACTCATTCTATGCCTTGTGTCTCTAATCATTTCCCTCTTAATATGCCTATACTTTTACCTGGGGTCACAGTGGCTCCATTGTATGCATCTTCATTTGAGAAGAGTCTTATCACTCAACTGAATCTAACTGTAGGGGGTTGGAATCTCACCTCTTATAGATCCAATCCTAGCCTCGCCGTTTCAGGAGCCAATGCTCAAATGGGTGGTTATTCTACTTATTACACCCCATCCGTGTATCCTTCGTCTGCTATTCTAGTTCCTACGAACACTTTTCCCATGGTGGGTCTCCATATGTCCTCTGGTATTTCATATGGAGGGAATCAAATTTATGGTACTAGCTACCCCCTTCACGGAACCCCTTCACATGGGGGCAACACATATCCTCACTTGAATAATCCTTATCGCACCTTTGTCTCCTCGCAGAGATCTGCTTCAGTGACGATGCCCGTACACAACTTTATGGATCAATTAGGTGAAGGATACTACCTTTTCGGACAGGGATAAGGTGTAAACCAGAACCCTTCCTGGCCTGCAATTTCTCACAAATACTCTTTCTTGAGAAATTGGTCTTAAATGCGACAACCAACTGCCGCCACCAACCCAGTCCCTACAAGTCATATTGGAATCCCATTACCAACCTCTGCTAGTCATGTTGGATATTGGTTGACAACCTCCACAAGCCATGTTGAAGACTAGCAACTAGCCATTGCAAGTCATGCTGGGGGCACCACTCTAGTTTCCACGAGTTATACTAACATCACATCTTCAACCTTTGTGCATCATGTGGGAGATGAACCACCAGACTCTTCCATTCACGCTGAGAGCATGTTGCCATCCATTGTGAGTGACATTGGGGGCACCCATACGATTGAGAAACCTAGACGTGTAAGATGTAATCCCAAGTTCCTTTGTAGGCTTTGCAAAGGAGATCACCTTACCTGTTTGTGCCCTACTACTATTGTGGTACAAGAAGTGTGGTCCTTTCCTAGGGCCCTTCGAGTTATGAGTCATATTTGGTTTCCCAACACTCTATTTCTCCTTTGATTGACACAGTATTCATGCCAATGCAATCATCACCCGACCCCACTATAGTTTTAAGGAGTGAGATATCTTTCGACCATGTCATTAACATTTCTAGTATTGCACCTTCCGAACAAGAGAAAATTTTATTCTCCACGAGTACTCTTCCTCCATGTTTTGGTGAGGTTTTCTTTGACTGGGATGGTCTTGTGGAGTATAAAATTCCTTCTCCTATTCCTTTTGAAGTAAGAGACGTTATCCGATATATCATTGGGAAGGTAACCTCCACTAGCACTTAATCCTCCTCGACTTGGAGATATTTGGGTTTTCCCAAGCTTGTGTCAATTGTTCATAAGCTACTAACTTTTCACATAAATCTTGCACTGGAGCCTTGGCCTCCCCCATGACAGGCTGCCTAGAAGCCCCCCAACAAGTCTGCTTTAAGCTATTTTCTGAGTCATTTCAAAAAGAGAAAATATTTTCGAGTGAGCTTGTCTCTTTCACACTTGTAAATTGGATTTGAAAGGATGTCTATTTGGTGCAAGTTTATCCCTTTTTCAAACCAAGTAGACTTAGATTATGAAAAAGGACATTTTTTGGCGTTAAGTTGTAGTTGCATCTCATTCTCTTTCTTGCAGTATTGAGCCTATTTTTGGTTCTCTCTTTTTCTTTATAAGCCTCTCACCTCAGCAGCTTGCATCATTAGCCAAGAAGAGCCTTATTTATATCCTTTTCAACTTGAAATACTATACCCAAGAGGAAACATTCCCCCGAGTGTTCATCTACTGCATGCACCTCCTTGCATTGAGCATAGGTATGTTCCACTGTTGGAACTAGTTTTCTTACTTGCGACACTTGTTTCCTCCTCTGTATCATAGCATTCATTTTGTTGATTAAGGTTGATTGTCATTGATGTCAACCCTTGAAGAAAGACCTGTAGCACAAAGGTTTGGGTAATGGAACCAATATTGTTTGATGTAAATATGACTCATTATTGTTTTTTCATGGTTGATAAGAAGTAAATATGGATGAATCCCAAAGTGGTCCCCTTATGGTGAAAGTCCTCACAGGAAGACACTTTGTGGAGTAAGAGAACCCATGCTTAATTGTGGAATAATGATATGAAGGAAAATGAATTTGTCAGAGAAACTATCCTAGATGGATAGTTCTTGTCATTCCATTTATGGTGATATGTAGAACGTCACATAACTCCTCACGGTTAGAGAGTTATGACCATATGAAGTTGGAGAACCCAGGTTTGGGTAATGGACCCAAGTTTGTTTGATGGATAATGGTATGATTTTTGCTATATTTTAAGGTAATACTATTCTAGATGGATAGTACATGTCATTCCATTTCTTTTGGTATGTGGAATGTCACATAACTCCTCACGGTTTGAGAGTTATGGACTTACAAAGTTGGAGGACCCTCATATATCATCTAGAAGCCCCAAAAGGTCAAAGTAGTCAAAGTGGTTTAAGAGATTTTAAAAGGTAAATAATAAAGTGAAGTGATGAGTGTATTATAATTCAAAGTGAATACAAAATTAATTATTTCAATAATAAATTTAATGGATAAATTAGAAGTGGGTTAACCCTAAAATAAAGAAAGTGGGCAAAGTGACCTAGAAGATGTTTTTAAGGAAGCTACTTGGAGAGTATAAATAAGAGGCAAGGCTCTCTCATTTTAATCACACTTGAGGATATTGAATATCTATAGGTGTCTGAGGTAACCAAGGATATCTAAGCTAAATTTTTGAGGGAAGGTGAATAAAAGAGGGCCGAAATGCAAGGAAGGATAAATTCTTTTGATGGTGCTTATTTTATTGAAAAGAAAGGGTAAAATGACATGTATGGGATATGGAAAGTGGTAAATATGATAAATTTGGATTATTATATCGAGATGATAGGAAATGTTATGAATATGGAGATAATGGAAAATGTTGTGAATGAATATAGAAAAATTGGAAATTATTAATGTACTTATTGAGTTTTTGTTAACTCTTGATTTTACTCATGTGCAGATGGATGCAACAATGAAGTGTTGGGTACCTACAAAAAGAAATATTAGTAAAAAAAAAATTCCTTTTTTTTCTCTTTTTTTTACAAGGAAGAATTTCCATCACTAATTTTCACGAATTCCTCACCTCATCAAGCCTTTGTGAGGTTTTCTTGATGAGGATATTTATTATTCATATCTGAGACTGCCTGCATTGGAGGTTTTCACCCACAGATCTGTCCTAGATACCTCATGGAGGTTTTCGTCTAGGATTTTTATTCTTTGTTTTGCATATCTCGTTATTTGGATGGATTGAGAACATCTCTACTGTCAATCACATCCATATATTGTGTCTTTTTTGTTGTTGTAACCTCTTCCCTTGGCATTGTATTGTTGTAAACTGAACCCATTTACTAACAAAGGAATTCCTTCTTTATCAATGGTTTTAATATGAATTGAACCATTATCATGAGCTATATGGTTAGAATATTGAGGTATAAAACCTCTACTACTTATACATTTCCTTCTTGAGTACCTTGAATGGTTCTTGAATATTCTCTTGATATCATCATAATCCAATTGAAATATATCTCCATTGGATAGGAAATTCAATGTTTCCATGAGATCTTCTCTTACTCCTCTGAGTAAGACAACCTTGAGTAAGTCTTCATCCAGAGTGCAGTTTTGAACTCTTTTGTAGCTTAGTTGAAATATATATTCAAAGTATTCTAGATATTTATCATCAGTTCCTCATGTCATTTTGAAAATTTCATTCCTTATATCTCTTCCAACACAATAGTCTATGTATCTTTCACTAAATATATTTTTCATCTGATGCCAAGTGTTGATTAAGGTTGGTTGTCATTGATGTCAACCCTTTAAGAAAGCCCCGTAGTACAAAGGTTTGGGTAATGGACCCAATATTTCTTGATGTAAATATGACTCATTATTGTTTTGTCATGGTTGATAAGAAGTAAATATGGATGAACTCCAAAGTGGTCCCCTTATGGTGAAAGCCCTCACAGGAAGACGCTTTGCAGAGTAAGAGAACCCATGCTTAATTGTGGAATAATGAGATGAAGGATAGTGAATTTGTTGGGAAAACTATCCTAGATGTATAGTTCTTTTCATTCCATTTTTGGTGTTATGTATAACGTCACATAACTCCTCATGGTTATAGAGTTATGACCATGTGAAGTTGGAGAACCCAGGTTTGGGTAATGGACTCAAGTTTGCTTGATGGATAACGGTATGATTTTTGCTATATTTGAAGGTAATACTATTCTAGATGGATATCACATGTCATTCCATTTCTGGTGGTATGTGGAATGTCACATAACTCCTCACGGTTTGAGAGTTATGGCCTTACAAAGTTGGAGGACTGTCATATGTCATCTAGAAGCCCCAAAAGGTCAAAGTAGTCAAAGTGGTTTAAGATATTTTAAAAGGTAAATAATAAAGTGAAGTGATGATTGTATTATAATTCAAAGTGAATACAAAATAAATTATTTCAATAATAAATTTAAT
>ML777234.1:1179087-1194438 GCA_009831015.1 Picea engelmannii
TAACCACTAGAAGGAAAATCCTGAGCATAGATGGATGACCATGAGCATATTTCAAATGGGATTCAAAAATTTGATGGAATAAATTATTCATAGTGGAGTGATAGAATGAAAACTTACCTAACGGATTTGGGAGTAGACATTTGGTACTTAGTTGTAAATTGCTATGTAATCCCAAATAATGCTCCAACCGATCCAAATGAGAAGAAGCTTGTGGGTTGTAATTCAAAATCCATACATGTTGTTCTAGCAGCATTGACACCCACCATTTCTACCAAAGTGATGGGATGCAACACTACTAAAGAGGTATGGGAAAAACCCAAGAATATCTATGAAGCTGATCCAAAAGTTATGCAGGTCAAGCTTCAATGACATAGAGCAGGATTTGAAAATTTGAAGATGAATGAAAATGAAGATATTGCAACCTCTCTTCTTAGAGTTGATGAAGTTGTTAATTCTATCAGAGGATTAGGTGAAGAGCTCAATGAATCGTTGGTTGTACACAAGCTGTTGAGATCACTTCTCTTGAATTATGATGCTAAGGTCTCCGCCATTGAAGAAACTAGGGACTTGACCAAAACAACGATGGATGAATTACATGGGTCTCTTATAGCATATGAAATGAGAATAGGTATAGAAAGTGACCAGCAAAACAATGAAGCGGCCTTTAAATCCATAAAGAAGACAAAATACAAGCATAATGACCTTGATGAAGAAATAACAATTTTTGTATGAAGGTTTCAGAAGGGAAGTGGAAGATACAAAGGTAAGTCTCCTCTCAAATGCTTTAACTGTGGTAGAATAGGACATATTGTTGAAAATTGCTACTATAAAAAGTGAAGTCTCAAAAATAAAAGGAGCTTCTACTCCAAGGATGATGACATCTCCTCAGATGAGAGTGATGAAGAAGATAATGATGGAGGAGAAGTCCTCTTCATAACCCAAGAAACCCAGGATGATGATCACAAGAATTCTAAAGAAGAAGAAATCATTTGTGAGGAAGATTCAGACGAAGAAACAAACTTTGATTCCTTTTGGGGATACAAAGACAATGCAGAGAGTGAACAAGAAGCCGAGAATCTTGAAAAGTTGAAGCATGTTGAAGCTAAAAATACCATGCCTAGAAACACAAACATAATACTAAAAGGTGAATTGAGTAGTTGTGAAGAAGATAATTACAAGCTTGAAAAGACCAGTTATAGCTTGAAGGAACAATTAGAAGATTATGAGAAATTGAAAGAATAATTGGATCACACAAAAGGGGAGCTACTATTGAAAACAAAAAAGTTGAAGAAGTTCAAAAAAAACACTAAAAAATTAGATGAGATTCTTAGCAATCAAAGATCTCCAAATGACAAGACAGGACTAGGATACAATGACAATTTGAAGACAACAAAACAAGACGAGGAAGATGAAAATTATGAAACCAACACTCCAAAACAAGCTGAACAACAAGATAGAAGACCATAATTGATAAGGATTGAGACATCAAGAAGATCCTCTCCCATCAGGTATGAAACAAATCATTATGAAGGAAACTACAAAAGAATAGATCGTGAACCCAGATGGACCACACCACAAAGAAGATCACTTACTCCCAGGTATCAAAATTTCCTTTTTGGACATTGTTATACTTGTGGAAATTTTTGACACAAGGCAATCAATTGTAGAATCAATGAAAGGAATAACTATGCAAGATACATGAATGGTGAAAATAATAGATATGGAAATGTTCGTAGACCTATCAACATAAATTATAATCCATTTGACCCATTAATGGATCAAAATATTATATGTAACAAGTGCAATAATCTTGGTCATAAAGCACGAGATTGCAGAGAGATGAAGGAAGATAATCATATGCCAAATGTCTATATACCAACTACAACATGGAAAAGGAAAGAAATTCCACAAAATGAAAACTGTTAAATAACATTGGTCACTAAAGAATGTAAAGAAGAAGATGAATGGTTCATAGACAGTGGGTGCTCATCTCATATGACTGGAGATCAAAGAAAATTTGTCAGCTTGAAGAAAAAAGGTGGAAATGTTACATTTGGAGATGACTCATCTACTAAAATACTTGGAAAAGGAATTGTAAAGCTTGGAAGTGAAAATGTAAAAGCAAGAAAAGTCCTATTGGTTGAATATCTGAAGCATAATCTCATCAGTGTCAGAAAAATATGTGATCAAGGATACACTCTTACGTTTGACTCCCGAAAATCTAAAACCAGAGAAAATAACTCAAGAATATTGGTTGCAACTGTAACAAGAAGACTGAACAACATAGACATCCTAGACATGAAGAAGAGAGAGAAGATAAAAGCCATAGAAAAGGATTCCAAGGAAGAAAATTTCCCAAAGACCAAAAATAAGGATGAAGTATTATTGAGTGCCACATGTTCAGGGGGAACAACCCCAAAGAAGAGAGTTACCTTTTGCCATTAAACTCATGGGGAGAAGTCCTACCCTTTGAGATTGATGTCAAAAGGGGAGAGAAATTGGGATCATGATGATAGGGGTAGAATGAGTGTTGCCATCAATGACAAAGGGGGATATTGTTGGAAGATTGGTTGTTTTCATTGATGTCAACCCTAGTCACGGGTTTTGGACCACAAGATTGATGAAGGTATTTGGACATGAAGGAAAATGCACATGAAGATACAACACCCATGGATGGATAGTATATATCATGTTTTTTTTGGTGGTATGTGTCATGTCAGATGGATCCTCATGGTTGAGGAGAAATGAATTTTTGAATATGACAAAGTGAATTGAAGAAGGAAGTACATGTAGGCCCTGAAGATAATTAAAGAAAAGAATTACAAAATAAGAAAGTGTCAGGTCATCCCTAATGTTAAAAGAAAGTGACATAAATGGTATAAATAAACATCATTATACATTCATTTGATACACAAGTCAAATTTAAGAAGAAATTAGAAGTAAAGAAGGCCGGATTTCAAGGGAGGATGAAGTCTTTTGGTGATGTTTTCTAAGGTATGTTATTTTCAGGTCATCTTACCATTTTTACTATAAATTGTTTTCTAGAATGATTCAGATGGTGAAATTGCTATGGTATTGAGAAGACATATCAAGGTACAAGTGGTAAAAATTTCAGCTCTTGATTTTCTATAATTATGGAGATACACTCTGTGGAAGATAGGGTTTGTGACCAGTCCTGAAGCTAGTCAATAAACAAGTGTTCTGGGTAAAACAATCATAACATATTCATAGAGAATCCAAATGAAGTGTGACAAATTTCATTGAAAATATTACAGACTGTAGTTTCTTGTGTGAAATTTTCATAATCTAATGTTAATTATTGAGCACAGGGCATTATGTGCAAGTTCACTCTCTTGAATAGACAAGAATTGAATAAAGTCTACCATTCTTTCTATAACTTCTTTTTGGGGAGGATTCAAGGAGTGAAACTTGGAGGAGTTTCAAAGAATACATTGAGTAATATTATCTACAGGATCAGATTATTCAAGGAATTAAAGAATTGCAGAAATTGAAGAACTCTTAGGAAGCATTATCAGGTTCTATGTGATAATTGGTTGATGGTGATGATTTAATGTAAAGTTTTATTATCTCTCATATATTATTGGGTGGAAGGAAGGGGCAAGGATGGAGAGTTAAATACTCTCTTGATATTGGAGGATTGTATCTTCATCTTGGAGGTTTATCCCTCCCTTTACATTTGGAAGCTGTAGCTACCTTTGGAAGTCATTACTTCCCTTGAACAATAAATATTGTTTATTTCTCATATATTGTGCATGGTGTATTGTGGTGTATTGGTGTAACTCTTATACTATTTTTCATTTCTCATTGGATATAGTTGAATGGTTTAAGTATAAGTTGAAAAATATTTTAAATTGTGCTTGATATTGATTCACACCCTTCTCAGTATCAACAATTGGTATTAGAGCAGGTTGCCTTCAGAACAATTTAACCACTGGAAGGAAAATCCTGAGCAGATATGGATGACCATGAGCATATTTCAAATGGGATTCAAAAATTTTATGGAATAAATTATGCATACTGGAGTGATAGAGTGAAAACTTACCTAATGACTTTGGGACTAGACATTTGGTACTCAGTTGTAAATGGTTATGTAATCCCAAATAATGCTCCAATCGATCCAAATGAGAAGAAGCTTATGAGTTGTAATTCAAAAGCTAGACATGTTGTTCTAGTAGCATTGGCACCAACCATTGCTAAAAAAGTGATGTTGATGCAGGAGCATCTAAACTTACCCAGCGAGCCAGCGCGTGGAGGCAAAAGAACAGCTGGAGAACGCCAGCATTCAAACTTAGAAGCATTGAAATATGGCTGCGCCAAACATTAAACATTGATGTGATGAAGCGCATTTGTACATGTAACGGACCTTGAGCAGATAAGCTCTCGTCCTTAGGTAGCTAAGGCATTTACTTAAATTTAATGCAAGTAGATAAATTAATTAAGTCTAGATTAGACAGTTTGGCTTTGAGAGGGAAAACGGAATATAGGCACCCTCCTTTGTATTATTATCATTCTCATTCAGACAGGAGCAAGAAGAGATCAGAACAGAGAGCTTTTGAAGAAGTCCATGTACAGACAGTGAATTAATAGAAAAGCTTTGATTCAATCTCATGGATGTTTTTAGTCTCTTTGTGTTGTTGATATTATGCTGTTGCATACTTGCTTCTTTTTATGTTTATCTTCTATATGCTGCTTATGTGATTGCATATCAGGTTAGAAACTTGAGAGAATGAGTTTCAATTGTTTCTCTGCTTGAGCCAGGAGATTCCTGCATAGAGTGCAGTTGAATTCCTCCGCATAGGGTGCGTCGAGGAGGCCAGGTAGCTGAACCTTTGTTCTCGTTTGCCAGGGTGAATTGGGGTTGTTCAAGTCGTGCAGGTGAGTGCAGGTTGGATGCGAGGCTTAGTAGAAAGCCTAGGTAAAGAAAACCCGGAAAGACTTCAACACTTTGAAGGTCCTTGAAGTCGGGCACAGGAAGTGCATGAAATTCCTCTGAAGGAGACAGAAGGACAAAGCTCAGGAGAGATAGTTCTTTGTTCCGCTGTGGGATCTGACGCTAGTGGAGTTCATACGGGACAAAGGTGCTAAAGCGAAGGAACTCTTCAGAGAGGAGGAGAATCGATGGCGTGAAACTCCAGTGAAGTTTCACGAAATCCCGAGGATCGTCCGATCGTGGAGGAGATGCGCGGAAGATAACCCGTGAGTACAGGTGGAGAAGAAGCAAAGTCCATTTGTCTTCGGGGTTTCGGCATTCAGGGATTCACGAGGAAAGAGGTTTACCCCTCGTAGAATCGTGAGTCACGATTCCCCAAAGAAAATCTGAACCATTGATTCAGACAGGGACACGTGGCGCAGGATCCCTTTAGATCGGAGTTCAGCGTTCAGCGTTTCACAGAGCAAGAGTTTTATACTCCTCGAAATCGCGAAGTGCGATTCCCCTATTCAACCAGATCCGTCGATCATAGCGTGGACATGTGGCGGAAGATCCTGAGGGGGTCGGAGTTCGGGAGTTTGTAAGGTCTGTAACCTTGTGCTGCAGAACACGCGAATTTTCGAATCGCGATTTCCCGATAGAACGAGAAAGAGACAGGTGTCAAGGCGTGAGGCCTCACCATGGGAAGCTGACAGGCGACATCGGAGTATCGAGGTTTGGGGTTTTGTGATACAAGATTCTTATGCCCGTTGAAATCGCGAAGTGCGATTCCCCGATTTGATCGTAGCCATCGTTTTCTGGAGGGACAGGTGGCACGAATCCGGAGCATCGGAGTTTCGGCACTTGGGGTTTGGCGAGGTAAGAGTTTTATGCCCCGCGAAATCGCGAATCGCGATTTCCCGAATCAACTGGGGCCATCGATCATCGGAGAGACGCGTGGCATCAGATCCCGGATATCGGGGTTCGACGTTTCGCCGTTTTCGATACCAAAAGAAATTTGGGTCGTGGATTCGCGATTCGCGAAATCCCGAAGTTGACGTGGTAGTGTGGGACCACGAGACTCACTGGAGTACAGGTGGCATTCTGTCGGGGTTCGGGGCTCGGGGTTCTATGCTGCATGAAACGCACGACCACATAACCGCCAATTTCCCGATAGGGAAATCCCCAATAGGGAAGGAGCGTTGACCCTGTTGACCATCGGGGTTCAGAGTTTGGTACTACATGTGAATCGTGCCCGCGTAAACCGTAAACTCCCGAATCGCGATATCCCGAATTCCGAAGAGGGGATCGCCGAAGGAGTACCCCTGTGGGTGAGAAATTCCCGAGAGGCATAGGAGGGGTTTGAACCCTTCGGGCGTGAGTAAAGAAGGTCCTAGTGGAGTGACTGCTCGGTGAGGGGAAGGTTGATTCAGAGTGGTATCAGAGCCGGTGTTGGAGTTCTCTTTGTTCAGATAGCAGAGAGAAGAGGGTACATAATGCCGCCCAGAAGAGAGGGGAAATCTCCTGATCGTGAAGACAGGGATGCACGAAGAAGAGGCAGGCAGCCAGAGAACCCTGAAATGGAGCGTCAAATACGAGATCTCAGGGTGAGACTCAAAGATATGGAGGCCACCCAGAGGCGTGGAGCCAACACAGGAGAGTTCAGCGATCCCGAGGTTGAAGAGGAAGCTGGACATGATGAAGGGGAGGTCTCAGCAGAATATGCCTCAACAGAGAGGTTAATCAGACCTATCTCCAGGATGAGCTCGAAGACTAAGATGGATATTCCTGTCTATGAGGGAAATCTAAACGTAGAGGAGTTGCTGGATTGGATCCGAGCACTCGACACCTACTTCGATTATGAGGACATCAAAGAGGACAAGAAGGTAAGGCATGCAGTAACCAAGCTGAAAGGACATGCAGCCTTATGGTGGGACGAGCTGCAGGCAGACAGACGTTCTAAAGGTAAGCAGAAGATCAAAAGCTGGGATCAGATGATCGCCAAGATGAAGGCGAAGTTCATTCCGAGGGATTACCATATCACACTGTTCAGGCGTATGCAGAACCTAAGACAGAAGCTGATGACGGTGAAGGAGTACACCGAGGAGTTCTACAGGCTCAACATTCGAGCTAGTCATCGAGAGAGTGATGACGAAAAGGTGGCAAGATATCTGAATGGTCTCAGGTATGATATTTAGGACGAGTTGAGCATGGTCACCATCCGAAGAGTTGAGGAAGCGTACCAGATGGCTTTGAAAGCTGAGGAGAAGCTGAGCCGCAAGCAGGGACAGCGAGGCCGAGGCAGAAGCCAGTCCAGAGGCAAAGCGGTTGCCTAAGAGAGAACACAGAAGCCCAAGGAGGATTGGAAGAGGCCTCAGGGTAAAGCTGAAAGAGGTGGAACCTCATAGAAGAGGCAGCAAAATTCTGAGCCGAGGAGGCAACAAGATGATCAGCAAGGAGGATATGCTGACGCAAACACTTTTCCTCGTACTCGAGGAAGAGGAAGAGGTCGAGGAGGAGTTATCACATGTTTAACATGTGGTAAAGATGGACACAAAGCTGTTGACTGTCCAGAGAGAAAGATAGACAGAGGAAACGCTCATGTTGCCGAAGCGCAGAGGCGTGATGTTGAAGATGAAGACGCTGGAAGTGGGAAGTCACTAACAGTGCATAAAGTTCTCTTGAAACCTGAGAAGGAGATGGTGGATACATCTCAAAGATGCAGACTGTTCCGGATGACTTGCAAGACCCAGGGCTGGAAATGCAAGGTCATAGTGGACAGCGGAAGCACAGACAATCTCGTTTCGACCGAGATGGTGGAAAAATTGGAGCTAAAAACGAACAAGCACCCGAGTCCATACAAAGTGACATGGCTGCAGAAAGGACACCAGGTATGTGTTACAAAACAATGCTTGGTAAATTTCAAAATGGGTGAATATAGAGATGAAATCTTGTGTGATGTCATTCCCATGGATGTCTGTCATGTTTTATTGGGGAGACCATGGCAGTATGATAGGCATGTGGTTCATGATGGGAGAATGAACACATACACCTTAGAGAAGGATGGGAAATCACATACGCTGCTCCCGGGGAAGGATAAGAAGGTGGAGTCGGAAGTAACCAGTACCATACTTCTCATGAGTGGAAAAGAGCTTCTCACAGAGCTGGAGAAGGATGAGAATCCACAATTCTTTGTTGTCAGGAAGCCGAGAATTGTCCTGACAAGAACAAGAGTGGATGACTTGCTGGACGAGGTTCAGGAACTGCTTGGAGAGTTCGCTGATATCGTTGTGGACGAACTACCACGTTCGTTGCCACCGATGCGGAGTGTGAGTCATCACATTGACCTCATACCCGGGGCAAGTTTGCCGAATAAGGCAGCGTACAGGTTGACACTTTAGGAGAACGAGGAGGTCAAAAGGCAGGTACAGGATCTGCAGGATAAGGGACTAGTGAGGGAGAGCCTAAGTCCGTGTGTCGTTCCAACAGTACTGAGTCCGAAGAAGGATGGAGGCTGGAGAATGTGTATAGACTCCAGGGCGATAAACAAGATCACCATCAGGTACAGGTTCCCATTGCCGAGAATGGACGACTTGATGGATTGCCTAAGTGGGGCAAACTATTTTTCGAAAATTGATCTCAAGAGCGGATATCATCAGATCCGAATGAGAGAGGGAGATGAGTGGAAAACAACATTCAAGACAAATGAGGGTTTGTACGAATGGCTGGTCATGCCGTTTGGGCTGACAAATGCACCCAGCACATTTATGCGGCTGATGAATGAAGTCCTGCGGGAATTCATTGGAAAATTTGTGGTTGTATACCTGGATGATATTTTGATTTTCAGCAAAACGAGGGAAGAACACTTGAGGCATTTGGCCATAGTGATGAGGAGGCTGCAGCAGGAGAAGCTGCTGATCAACTTGAAAAAATGCTCGTTTATGAAGACGGAACTCATATATTTGGGGTTCGTTATTTCGGCAAATGAATTGAAGATGGATCCTGAGAAGGTTGAAGTAATCAGGAGCTGGCCATCGCCGAGAAATGTTTTTGAGGTAAGGAGCTTTCACGGTTTGGCAAGCTTCTACAGGAAGTTCATTCGAAACTTCAGTGGAATCAGTGCTGCAATGATGGACACTGTGAAAAAACGACATAAGGTTTTTCAGTGGACAGCTGAGGCTGAAAGAATCTTCAATTTGTTGAAGCGAAAGATCACCGAACAACCAGTATTAGTGCTACCTGGTTTTTGGAAGACCTTCCAGGTAAAGTGTGATGCCAGTGGGTATGCTGTTGGAGGGGTCTTAAGTCAGGATGACAGACCTGTTGCATATTATAGCGAGAAGCTGGATGATGCTAAATTGAAGTACTCCACATATGATAAAGAATTCTATTCCATCATTCAAGCATTGAAAAAGTGGAGGCACTACTTGATACCCAAGGAATTCGTTTTGTACAACGATAATCATGCATTGCATTTCGTGAGTCAGCAAGACAAGCTGAATCAAAAGCATGCAAAGTGGGTGGAATATATGCAGAATTTCACCTTTGTCATAAAGCACATTTCGGGAGCTGCTAATAAGGTAGCAGACACCTTGAGCCGAAAATGTTTATTGCTGCGGGAATTCAGGGTCAAGACTTTGGGTTTTGAAAACCTGAAGGATATGTATGCAGGTGATGCTGATTTTGGGGAATCATACGAGGCAGCTGAGAACCCAGTTCTCAGAGATAGGAGTCCATGGATAGACTACCTGATTCAGGATGGATTGTTGTTCAAAGGCAATCAATTGTGCATTCCAGATTTCTCTATGAGAGAGTATTTGGTAAAAGAGAAGCACAGCGATGGACTAGCAGGTCATTTCGGGCATGACAAAACATTTGCCAAGCTGAGCGAATCGTATTTTTGGCCAGGCATGCGTGCAGATGTGAAGAGGTTTGTTGACAGGTGTCGGATATGTCAACACGCAAAGGGACGAAAGCAGAACACAGGATTATATCAGCCATTGCCATACCTGAGAGGCCATGGGAGGCCATTAGTATGGATTTTGTTTTGGGATTACCGAGAACGCAGAGAGGCATGGATTCCATTTTTGTAGTAGTGGACAGATTCTCGAAGATGGCACATTTCATCCCGTGTCATAAGACCAGCGACGCCACGCACATCGCAAATTTGTTTTTCAAGGAGATCGTGCGATTGCATGGGTTGCCCAGGAGCATAGTCTCAGATCGGGACACGAAGTTCATCAGTCATTTTTGGAGAATGCTATGGAAGAAGCTGGGGACTGAATTGGCATTCAGCTCAGCATACCATCCACAGACAGATGGACAGACCGAGGTGGTGAACAGGAGTTTGGGGGATTTGTTAAGAAGTCAGGTGACAGAACATCACACCAGTTGGGATCAGATTTTACCACAGGCCGAGTTTGCGTACAACGATTCTGTGAATCGGAGTACAGGCAGAAGCCCGTTTCAGATTTTGTATGGGACACAGCCGAGGGGAGTTTCTGAGCTCAGGGAGCCAGAACAGGCTGAAACTAGCAGTGCGAGAGCTGAGGAATTCGCTGAAGCAATGCAGGAACTTCATGCAGAGGTGAAGCAGCGCCTACAGAAGAAGAATCAGGAATACAAGCGCAGAGCCAATCAAAAGAAGAGGCAACTTCAATTTGAAGTTGGAGACATGGTTCTGGTGCATTTGAGGAAAGAAAGGTTCCCAAGGGGAACATACAACAAGCTCAAGATGAAAAAGATTGGGCCGTGCAAAGTCCTGAAGAAATTCGGGGAGAATGCATATGAGCTTGAGTTGCCAGAGGGCATCGGGATATCTCCAATTTTCAACATTTCGGATTTATACCCCTACAGGGCTGATGAAGCAGAGGCTGGAACTGAGGAACCAGTGATCCAGTGGCAGAAGCAATTGCCAGTTGCACAGAAGCCTGAGATGGAGTGCATACTGGACAAGAGAGTTGGCAAGAAGATCAGGAGAAAGCAGTATTTTGAATACCTGGTGAAGTGGAAGAACCACCCAGTAGAGGATGCTAGCTGGGAGACAGAAGCAGTGATTTTGAAACATGGGCAGACTATACAGGATCTCATGGGAAGGAGCCCATAAAATATTTTGAGCCGAGGAGTATGATGCAAGAGCATCTACACTTACCCAGCGAGCCAGCGCGTGGAGGCAAAAGAACAACTGGAGAACGCCAGCATTCAAACTTAGAAGCATTGAAATATGGCTGCGCCAAACATTAAACGTTGATGTGATGAAGCACATTTGTACATGTAACGGACCTTGAGAAGATAAGCTCTCGTCCTTAGGTAGCTGAGGCATTTACTTAAATTTAATGCAAGTAGATAAATTAATTAAGTCTAGATTAGAAAGTTTGGCTTTGAGAGGGAAAACAGAATATAGGCACCCTCCTTTGTATTATTATCATTCTCATTCAGACAGGAGCAAGAAGAGATCAGAACAGAGAGCTTGTGAAGAAGTCCATGTACAGACAGTGAATTAATAGAAAAGCTTTGATTCAATCTCATGGATGTTTTTAGTCTCTTTGTGTTGTTGATATTATGCTGTTGCATACTTGCTTCTTTTTATGTTTATCTTCTATATGCTGCTTATGTGATTGCATATCAGGTTAGAAACCTGAGAGAATGAGTTTCAATTGTTTCTCTGCTTGAGCCAGGAGATTCCTGCATAGAGTGCAGTTGAATTCCTCCGCATAGGGTGCGTCGAGGAGGCCAGGTAGTTGAACCTTTGTTCTCGTTTGCCAGGGTGAATTGGGGTTGTTCAAGTCGTGCAGGTGAGTGCAGGTTGGACGCGAGGCTTAGTAGCAAGCCTGGGTAAAGAAAACCCGGAAAGACTTCAACACTTTGAAGGTCCTTGAAGTCGGGCACAGGAAGTGCATGAAAGTCCTCTAAAGGAGACAGAAGGACAAAGCTCAGGAGAGATAGTTCTTTGTTCCGCTGTGGGAGCCGAATCCAGTGGAGTTCATATGGGACAAAGGTGTTGAAGCGAAGGAACTCTTCAGAGAGGAGGAGAATCGATGGCGTGAAACTCCAGTGAAGTTTCGCGAAATCCCGAGGACCGTCCGATCGTGGAGGAGATGCGCGGAAGATAACCCATGAGTACAGGTGGAGAAGAAGCAAAGTCCATTTGGCTTCGGGGTTTCGGCATTCGGGGATTGACGAGGAAAGAGGTTTACCCCTCGTAGAATCGCAAGTCACAATACCCCGAAGAAAATCTGAACCGTTGATTCAGATAGGGACACGTGGCACATGATCCCTTTAGATCGGGGTTCGACGTTCGACGTTTCACAGAGAAAGAGTTTTATACTCTTTGAAATCACGAAGTGCGATTCCCCGATTCGACCAGAGCCGTCGATCATAGCGTGGACACGTGGCGGAAGATCCTGAGGGGGTCGGAGTTCGGGAGTTTTTAAGGTCTGTAACCTTGTGCTGCAGAACACGCGAATTTCCGAATCGCGATTTCCCGATAGAACGAGAAAGAGACAGGTGTCAAGGCGTGAGGCCTCACCATGGGAAGCTGACAGGCGACATTGGAGTATCGGGATTCGGGGTTTTGTGATACAAGATTCTTATGCCTGTTGAAATCGCGAAGTGCGATTCCCCGATTTGATCGTAGCCGTCATTTTCTGGAGGGACAGGTGGCACGAATCCGGAGCATCGGAGTTTCGGCAATCGGGGTTTGGTGAGGTAAGAGTTTTATGCCCCGCGAAATCGCGAATCGCGATTTCTCAAATCAACTGGGGCCGTCGATCATCATAGAGACGCGTGGCATCAGATCCCGGATATCGGGGTTCGACGTTTCGGGGTTTTCGATACCAAAAGAAATTTGGGCCGTGGATTCGCGATTCGCGAAATCCCAAAGTTGACATGGTAGTGTGGGACCACGAGACTCACTGGAGTACAGGTGGCATTCTGTCGGGGTTCGGGGCTCGGGGTTCTGTGCTGCATGAAATGCACGACCACATAACCGCCGATTTCCCGATAGGGAAATCCCCAATAGGGAAGGAGCGTTGACCCTGTTGACCATCGGGGTTCAGGGTTTGGTACTACATGTGAATTGTGCCTGCATAAACCGCGAACTCCCGAATCGCGATACCCTGAATTCCGAAGAGGGGATCTCCGAAGGAGTACCCCTGTGGGTGAGAAATTCCCGAGAGGCATAGGAGGGGTTTGAACCCTTCGGGCGTGAGTAAAGAAGGTCCTGGTGGAGTGACTGCTCGGTGAGGGGCAGGTTGAGTCAGATGTGCTGCAACACTGCTAAAAAGGTATGGTACAAACTCAAGAATATCTACAAAGGTGATCCAAAAGTTAAGCAGGTCAAGCTTCAATGACATAGAGCAGAATTTTAAAATTTGAAGATGAATGAAAAGGAAGATATTGCAACCTATCTTCTTAGAGTTGATGAAGTTGTTAATGATATTAGAGGATTAGGTGAAGAGCTCGATGAATCGTTGGTTGTACAAAAAATGTTGAGATCACTTCTGTTGAAGTATGATGCTAAGGTCTCCGCCATTGAAGAAACTAGGGACTTGACCAAAATGACAATGGATGAATTACATGGGTCTCTTATAGCATATGAAATGAGAATAGGTATAGAAAGTGACCAACAAAACAATGAAGCAGCCTTTAAAGCCATAAATAAGACAAAATACAAGGATAACGACCTTGATGAAGAACTAACAAATTTTGTAAGAAGGTTTTAGAAGGGAAGTGGAAGATACAAAGGTAAGTCTCCTCTCAATTTCTTTAACTGTGGTAGAATAGGACATATTGTTGAAAACTGCTACTATAAAAAGCAAAATCTCAATAATAAAAAGAGCTTCTACTCCAAGGATGATGACCTCTCCTCAGATGAGATTGATGAAGAAGATAATGATGGAGGAGAAGTCCTCTTCATAACCCAAGAAACCCAGGATGATGATCACAAGAATTCTAAAGAAGAATAAATCATTTGTGAGGAAGATTCAGACGAAGAAACCAACCTTGATTCCTTTTGGGGATACAAAGACAATGCAGAGAGTGAACAAGAAGATGAGAATCTTGAAAAGTTGAAGCATGTTGAAACTGAAAATAGCAAGCTTAGAAACACAAACATAATACTAAAAGGTGAATTGAGTAGTTGTGAAGAAGAGAATTACAAGCTTGAAAATACCATTAATATATTGAAGGAACAATTAGAATATTATAAGAAATTGAAAGAAGAATTGGATCACACAAAAGGGGAGCTACTATTGAAAATAGAAAAGTTGAAGAAGTTCGAAAAAAGCAATGAAAAATTAGATGAGATTCTTAGCAATCAAAGATCTCCAAATGACAAGACAGGACTAGGATACAATGGCAGTTTGAAGACAACAAAAAAAGAGAAGGAAGATGAAAATTATGAAACCAACACTCCAGAACAAGTTGAACAACAAGATAGAAGACCATAATTCATAAGGAATGAGACATCAAGAAGATACTCTCCCATCAGGTATAAAAGAAATCATTATGAAGGAAACTACAGAAGAATAGATCGTGAACCCAGATGGACCACACCACAAAGAATATCACTTACTCCCAGGTATCAAGAATTCTTTCTTGGACATTGTTATACTTGTGGAAATTTTGGACACAAGGCAATCAATTGTAGAATCAATGAAAGGAATAACTATGCAAGATACATGAATGGTGAAAATGATAGATATGGAAATGTTCATAAACCTATCAACATAAATTATAATCCATTTGACCCATTAATGGATCAAAATTTTGTATGTAACAAGTGCAATAATCTTGGTCATAAAGCATGAGATTGCAGAGAGATGAAGGAAGATAATCATATGCCAAGTGTCTGTATACCAACTACACCATGGAAAAGGAAAGAAATTCCACAAAATGAAAACTGTCAAATAACATTGGTCACTAAAGAATGCAAAGAAGAGGATGAATGGTTCATAGACAGTGGGTTCTCATCTCATATGACTGGAGATCAAAGCAAATTTTTCAGCTTGAAGAAAAAAGGTGGAAATGTTACATTTGGAGATGACTCATCTACTAAAATACTTGGAAAAGGAATTGTAAAGATTGGAAGTGAAAATCTAAAAGCAGGAAAAGTCCTATTGGTTGAAGATCTGAAGCATAATCTCCTTAGTGTCAACAAAATATGTGATCAAGGATACACTATTACGTTTGACTCCCGAAAATGTAAAATCAGAGAAAATAACTCAGGAAGATTGGTTGCAATTGCAACAAGAAAACTGAATGACATATACATCCTAGACATGAAGAAGAGAGAGAAGATAGAAGCCACATAAAAGGATTCCAAGGAAGAAAAAGTCCCAAAGACCAAAAATAAGGATGAAGTATTATTGAGTGCCACATGTTCAGGGGGAGCAGCCCCAAAGAAGAGAGTTACCTTTTGC
>ML777234.1:1194488-1216003 GCA_009831015.1 Picea engelmannii
GAAGAGAGAGAAGATAGAAGCCACATAAAAGGATTCCAAGGAAGAAAAAGTCCCAAAGACCAAAAATAAGGATGAAGTATTATTGAGTGCCACATGTTCAGGGGGAGCAGCCCCAAAGAAGAGAGTTACCTTTTGCCATTAAACTCATGGGGAGAAGTCCTAACCTTTGCCATTGATGTCAAAGGGGAAGAGAAATTGGGATCATGATGATAGGGGGAGCATGAATGTTGCCATCAATCACAAAGGGGGAGATTGTTGGAAGATTGGTTGTTGTCATTGATGTCAACCCTAGTCATGGGTTTTGGACTGCAAGATTGATGAAGGCATTTGGACATGAAGGAAAATGCACATGAAGATACAACACCCATGGATGGATAGTATACATCATGTTGTTTTTGGTGTTATGTGTCACGCCACGTGGATCCTCATGGTTGAGAAGAAATGAATTTTGGAAGATGACAAAGTGAATTGAAGAAGGAAGTACATGTAGACCCTGAAGATAATTAAAGAAATAATTACAAAATAAGAAAGTGTCAGGTTGGACCTAATGTTAAAAGAAAGTGACATAAATGGTATAAATACACATAATTCTACATTCATTTGATACACGAGTCAAATTTTAGAGGAAATCAGAGTAAGGAAGGCCAGATTTCAAGGGAGGATGAAGTCTTTTGGTGATGTGTTCTAAGGTATGTTATTTTTAGGTTATCTTACCATTTTTTCTATAACGTGATTCAGATGGTGAAATTGCTATGGTATTGAGAATACATATCAAGGTACTTGTGATAAAAATTTCATCTCTTGATTCACTATAATTATGGAGATACACTCTGTGGAAGATAGGGTTTGTGACCAGTTCTGAAGCTAGTCAATAAACAGGTGTTTCGGGTAAAATAGTCATAACCTATTCATAGAGAATCCAAATGAAGTGGGACAAATTTAATTGGAAATAGTATATACTGTAGTTTCTTGTGTGCGAGTTTCATAATCGGATGTTAATTATTGAGAACGAGGCACTCTGTGCAAGTTCACTCTCCTGAATAGAACAGAATTGAATAAAGTCTACCATTATTTCTATAACTTTGTTTTGGGGAGGATTCAAGGAGTGAAACTTGGAGGGGTCTCAGAGAGTAAATTGAGTAATATTATCTATAGGATGAGAGTACTCCAAGAATTGAAGAAGTCTCAGGAAGCATTATCAGGTTCTATGTGATGATTGGATGATGGTGATGATTTAATGTAAAGTTTTATTATCTCTCATATATTCTTGGGTGGAAGGAAGGGGAAAGTATGGAGAGTTAAATCCTCTCTTGATATTGGATGATTGTATCTTCATCTTGTAGGTTTATCCCTCCCTTTACATTTGGAATTTGTAGCTACCTTTGGAAGTCATTACTTCCCTTGAACAATAACTATTGATTATTTCTCATATATTGTGCATGGTGTATTGTAGTGTATTGGTGTGACTCTTATATTATTGTTCATTGCTCATTGGATATAGTTGAATGGTTTAAGTATAAGTTGAAAAAGGTTTTAAATTTTACTTGATACTGATTCACCCCCCTCTTAGTATCAACACAACAGACAGGTAGGCCTCAAGAAGAAGAAAGATTCATAACAGCACCTCCTTTCAAAAGATCTTCAACTCCCAGGTATCAAACTATATTTTTTTGTTTATGTTATGCATGTAATAATTTTGGACATAAATCTGTGAATTGCAGAGTTAACAGTAGGAACAACAACAAATTTGAGAGTTATACACAAAGAGGTTATTCAAGAAGGCCAAGTGAAACACAAAGAGGAAGTTACAACAGGTTTGAATCTTTGAGCAATGAAGTGGAATGTTACAAATGTAACAATTTTGGACACGTGGCTAAAGAGTGCAGAATGACAACCCCTCCTAAAGAAAATCAACAGAATAATAATGGTCACAAACATGAACCATAGAAAGGGACATGGATAAGAAAGAAATATCAGTATAGCAATGAAGAATGCACACTCATTCTACAAGCTAAGCAAAAGAAACATGGTTGGTATGTTGACAGTGGGTGTTAAAAACACATGACAGGTGATAGAGACAAGTTTCTTACATTACGAAAGGAAAGATATGGATCAGTCTCCTTCGGAAATGATGATTCAACCAAAATCATTGGAAAAGGCACAGTCCGAATTGGGAACAAGAATGCAAAGGAAGAAAATGTTCTACTAGTAGAAGATATGAAACATAATCTTCTAAGTGTGAGTCAAATGTGTGACCAAGGTCATAAAGTGACTTTCAATTCACAAAAGTGTGACATAAGAAAAGAAGGTTCAAGGAGATTGATTGCTACAGCTGCGAACTTCAAGCAACATATATGTGTTAAGTGAAATTGGAAATGAAAAGTGTTGTCTAGGAAAGGAAGATGAAAGTTGGCTATGGCATAGAAGAATGGGTCACATACATTTCGATAACCTTGTCAAATTCAGCAAAAGAGAAGAAGTCATAGAAATGCCCCAGATCACGAAACCAACAAACACGTCATGCAAGCATTGTCAACAAGGAAAGAAAACAAAGACCAGGTTCAAATCAAAGGAATATTCAACAACAAGACCACTGGAAATTGTGCATACTGATCTAGTTGGACCAACTACAACAAAGGGATTGGAATGTGAGAGATACTTTATGTTATTAGTTTATGATTATACAAGAACGACTGCAGTTTTCTTTCTCAAGAATAAGTCAGAAGCTTTTGAAAACTTCAAGATCTACAAGGAGATGGTTGAAAATGAAATGGATTCAAGAATCAAATGTTTGAGATCTGATAATGGAGGAGAGTTCACCTCAAAGGAATTTATGGACTACCATAGAAATCATGGAATAAAAAGGCAATTATCCGTTGCTAGGACACCTCAAAAGAATGGAGTTGTTGAAAGAAAGAATAGGATAGTACAGGAAATGGCTCGAACAATGCTAATGGATTCAAAATTGATAGATATTGTTTGGACACAGGCAGTGCATACTACAGTTCACATTCAAAATATAGTAATGCTCAGAAACAACACTGACAAAAATCCTTACGAACTATGGAAAGGAAGACCAACAAATGTAAAGCACTTCAGAGTTTTTGGAAGCAAATGCTATATCAAAAGAGAAGATGGAGGAATAGGAAAGTTTGAATCTCGTGTGGACAAAGGAGTACTTGTTGGTTACTCAAGTACAAGGAAATCATACAAGTGTTACAATCTAAGATTGAACAAAATTATGGAAAGCATCAACGTAACAATTGATGAAACAAGCAGACCAAAATCAAAGGAAGAAAATGAATCAATGAAACAACCCTTAGAAGAAGAAGTATAAGATGGAAAGGAAGTAGAAGAGGAAGATGAAGAGAATCCGATAGAAGTAGAAGAGAAAATTCAGCAAGTGTCTCCAAAGACACCCAGTAAACGAGTACAGAAGAATCGTTCTTCAGATCATATTATTGGAAACAAAGATGTAGGAGTTGAGACTAGAAGAGGAATCCATTCACCAGAACAAACACATTTAGCACTCTTATCTATAATTGAACCAAACTGTTTTGAAAAAGCCAGCAATGATGAATTTTGGAATAAGGCCATGGATGAAGAATTGGATCAAATAGAGAAAAATGACACTTGGAAATTGGTTCCAAGACCAAAAAATAAGAATGTAATCAACACAAAATGGGTTTTCATGAATAAATTGAATGAAGATGGACAAGTTACAAGGAACAAAGCTAGATTGGTATGTAAAGGATATGCTCAGATTGAAGGAATCGACTTTGAAGAGACATTTTCCCCAGTTTCTAGAATGGAAGAAATCCGTTTGTTTTTAGCTTATGCATGCTCCAAAAATGTTAAAGTATATCATATGGACGTAAAATCATCTTTTCTGAATGGGTAACTTGAAGAAGAAGTCTACATTGAACAACTAGAAGGATTTCAGTTTTCAGAGAACACAGATTATGTGTGTAAATTAAAGAAGGCCTTGTATGGTCTAAAACAAGCTCCTAGAGAATGGTACTCCAGACTGGATAAGTATCTGCAACAGGCATGGTTCAGAAAAGGAAGTGTAGACAACAACCTATACATCAAGGTAAGTCAAGGTAATATTTTATTAATTGAAGTTTATGTTGATGATATTATTTTTGGTAGTGATGATGACAGGTTAAGCCATAAATTTTCAAAAGATATGCAAAAAGAATTTGAAATGTTGCTACTTGGAGAACTATCCTTCTTTTTGGGACTTCCGATACATCAAAGAAACCAATGAATTTTTACTTCTCAAACCAAGTATATCAGAGAAATGCTAACGAGGTTCGGAATGGAAGATTGCAAAACAGTTATCACTCCCATGCAAACCAGTTGCAAGTTGAGCAAAGATTATGATTCAAGGTCTATAGATCAAAGGCAATACAAGTCAATGATTGGCAACCTATTGTATGTGACATCATCCAGACCAGATGTAATGCAAGCAGTTGGATAGGTGGCACGATTTCAAGAAGCACCAAAGGAATCACATGTATTAGAAGTGAAGAGGATTTTCAGATATCTCAAAGGAACATAAGAATTTGGGATATGGTATCCAAAAGGAAAGGATCTATCACTAATTGCCTACACAGACGCAGATTGGGCAGGTTGTATTGATGACTGACGAAGCATCGGTGGAACAACGTTCTACTAGGGTGAGTGTTTAGTATCATGGCTAAGCAAGAAACAATCATTAATATCTCTATCTACAGCCGAGGCAGAGTATATTGCAGGAGCAACATGTTGTACACAGGTTCTTTGGATGAAACAAACTTTGACATATATGCAGGTTGAGTATGATGAGCCCATTCCAATATATTGTGATAATACAAGCACCATCAATATCTCAAAAAACTTGGTGATGCACTCCAAGATGAAGAACATTCCAATCAAGTATCACTTTCTATGGGAACAGGTTGCAGAAAAGAACATCAGAGTTGAGTATGTGGGCACAAAAGAACAAGTGGTAGACATATTTACAAAACCACTTCCACAGGAAGCCTTTGAATATATTCGCCAAAGACTTGGAGTTATTTCTACTCCAAAATGAGTTATTTTTGAATTCTTTTTGAATGCTTATCCTATATGTATTAGATGTACACGAGGACTCACCATAAGAGGATAGTTTGGTCAGGGGGAGCAACCCCGGATGGAAATATACCTTTTTCATTGATGACAAAGGGGGAGATATTTATCAGATACAGAGGACAGAGGCATGGTTCCAGGGGGAGAAGATTTATCAGATGTAGAGGACAGAGACATGGTTCCAGGGGGATCACGAGTGATATGATTTCAGTATTTCATCAGAGTGTTGCCATCAATGCCAAAGGGGGAGATTGTTGATTAAAGTTGATTGTCATTGATGTTAACCCTTGAAGAAAGCCCCATAGCACAAAGGTTTGGGTAATGGACCCAAGATTGTTTGATGTAAATATGACTCATTATTTTTTTGTCATTGTTGATAATAAGTAAATATGGATGAACTCCAAAGTGGTCCCCTTATGGTGAAATCCCTCACGAGAAGATACTTTGCGGAGTAAGAGAACCCATGCTTAATTGTGGAATAATGAGATGAAGGATAGTGAATTTGTCAAGGAAACTATCCTAGATGGATGTTTATTTTCATGCCATTTCTAGTGGTATGTAGAATGTCACATAACTCCTCACGGTTAGAGAGTTATGACCATGTGAAGTTGGAGAACCCAGGTATGGGTAATGGACCCAAGTTTTTTTGATGGATAATGATATGATTTTTTATATATTTTAAAGTAATACTATTATATATGGATAGTACATGTCATTCCATTTCTGGTGGTATGTAGACTGTCACATAACTCCTCACGGTTTGAGAGTTATGGCCTTACGAAGTTGGAGGACCCTCATATGTCATCTAGAAGCCCCAAAAGGTCAAAGTAGTCAAAGTGGCTTAAGAGATTTTAAAAGGTAAATAATAAAGTGAAGTGATGAGTGTATTATAATTCAAAGTGAATACAAAATTAATTATTTCAATAATAAATTTAATGGATAAATTAGAAGTGGGTTAACCCTAAAATAAGGAAAGTGGGCAAAGTGATCTAGAAGATGTTTTTAAGGAAGCTACTTGGAGAGTATAAATAAGAGGCAAGGCTCTCTCATTTTAATCACACTTGAGAATATTGAATATCTATAGGTATCTAAGGTAACCAAGGATATCTAAGCCAAATTTCTGAGAGAAGCTGAATAAAAGAGGGCCGAAATGCAAGGAAGGATAAATTATTTTGATGGTGCTTTTTAAGGTATGTTATTTATAGGCCATATCACCATTTCTGCTATAACTTTGTTTCTATAATGATTCAGACTGTGAAATTGCTATTTCATTGACAAAACATATCCAAGTATCTGTGGTAAAATACTCATCTTGTGGGTCGTTGTATTTTGGGAGTTACACTCCGTGGAAAATAGGGTTTGTGGCTAGTCCTGAAACTAGTCAAAAACAAGTGTTTCAGGTAAAAACGTCATAACTACTCCATAACAAATCAAAATTCAGTGAGACCAAATGTGTTGGTTAGGGTATAGTCTATAGTATTCTATGTAATATTTTTAGATCAATTCAACAAATATATGTTGCGGGGCACGCCCTACAAGGTAGCTCTCTAGAATAAGCCAGAATTCAACAAGGTATGTCATTTTTTCTATAACTCATTTTTTGAGAGGTTCCAAGTAGTGAAACCTGGAGGAATTGCATAAAACACATTGAAAAACATTTTTTATCAGTTTCATATCTTTATACATTATAGGTACAAAGTTATGATTACTTCAAGTTAGGGTTGTTGACTAATCCAAAACTAGGCATGTGAGACTAAAGAAAAGTTTGATGAAAATGCTAGTCTCTTGTTGTTAATGTTATGAAAGGTTTGCAGGAATGTGATCATATACACTAGGTCTATTACAAATCTACAAATTAGATTTGGATGATGAAATTGATGAGAGCTTTTGGTTGAGGTACATGTTGAGTACATGGTTGAGACAAGTAGTTGATGAGTTGGCACATACATGAGGTGTATAGTTGATGATGTTGGTACATATTGATGAGTCATAGTTGATGAGTAGTTGAAACATGATTTTTATATTCTTGGTACATGGTTGGATGCACTTGTTTATGGTACAAGTTGATTATAGGTTGTTTGGTATAGGTTGGTGCATGGTTGATGCACTAGTTTATGGTACAAGTTGATTACAGGTTTATGTACAGGTTGATGCATGGTTGATGCATGGTTTAAATTTATTGGTATAGGTTTATAATGGTATATCTCACAGTGATAGTGTGACAGTGGTTCCATCATTCTAATTCTACTTCAGGGCAGTTGGACGGGGCAAGGAAAAGTGGTTGTAGCCACCTTCCGGTTGTAGCCGGAGAACATAGGGGGTTGTAGCCTCCTTTTGGTTGTAGCCAGATAATTGGGGAGTTGGAGCTTCCTTCAGGTTGTATCCTAAGAAACTAGGGGGTTGGAGCCTCCTTCCAGTTGCAGCTAAAAAACAAAGGAAGTTGGTGCTTCCAATGAATGTAAATCTTCAAGACATATAAGAAAAAGAATTCCGTGGTTTTCTCCTGGTTTGGGTTTCCACGTAAAACACTGGTGTACTATGTATGTGTATGATTTTTCATTTGTTCATTGATTATTATTGGATGATAATTCTACATTGACATAACAATTGAATTATTTGGTTAAAAAGGATTAAATTTCTCTATTACTGATTCATCCCCCCTCTCAGTAATCCAACACATTTGACTATGAAAAAACAAAAAAATACGGGTGGGAAAATAATATTATCTTATATTGGCAGCAGTCATGTCGCCTTTGAATAGAGAACAAACTTTTTGAGTCAACTTGTCATCAAAATTTTGGGTTTAGCATGAGCTTAGGAAGCTGAGCTCATTACAAAGAGTTCAGTCCCTTTACTGGTTACTCTTCCAGTCCCTATGGAGAGTTTGATCGATGCCCCCTGCATCTCAAAGTTTCATCATTGATTCTATGATGACAGCATCTTCCATATGTCTCATGCTCTTGTTCAAAGGATGTCTATCAACCTGTGTCAGTCGTTCCTTAGAACTCCTGACTTTACATGTCGGTCATACCCTTAGTGTGTCTCAGAGTTACATGAAGCTGTAGTCCTATTGCGTACCTTGGTCCTACTTTCCTCATTGGTAGGTAACCTTGAACCCAACAGTCAACATTTCATCATTGGTCGCTGACTGGGTAGTTTCCCTTGTGTTCGACGACAAGACATCTATTCACACAATGGGATTCGTGTAGTGTCTTGGATTCCATTATTCTTATTGGTGGTTTACTCACCTTTGTTAGCAGGTTTCCTTATTGGCTGCTATTCAGAGGGTATTTTTTGTATCCCACTTCCCTCTGGCACACACGAAAGATGCACAGGTTCGTTGGTTAGTGAACATGTTCTTCATCCAATTTCCTCCAAATCATCAAGCTCTTGATTTGTACCTGGTGCTGAATGATGAGAGATGCAATAATTTTCTCCTTTCAGTGGGTCTCCTTCCATTGACTTCAGCTCATTTATTCCGGAGATGAGACCTAGAGGTCTTATGAGTACCTAGAGTCTTGCAATCATTAGTGGTAGGTTATCTCACCATCGACAGTTGGGAATACATCTATGTCTCCTGATCGATGGATTCTTCAAGTGTTCGACCCTGACACCTATATTCACACTTGTAAGAATGTATTTGTTGCATTGATACCTACTTTCATTATCGGTATGTTGTCTCACGTTTGTTAACAGTATACCTCAATGATAGGTAATCAAATGAAGTCTCATTGTGTTCGACCTCAACTCATTTATTCACACAATGTAGACTTGCACCTTTGGCGGATTGTGTAGAATACTTGAAGACATTAGTTTATAGTCGCATATTTCCTGATCTGTTACTACCTTTCATTGGACTAGTACCTATGTGACTTCATTGATCATGGGAGATCAGATTGTACTCCATTGTATACAAATATCTTCAGACTGATTTTGATACTGGTTTTACTGGGCCTTGTTTGTGACTATGACAACCTCTGGCATATAGCCACCTTTGTATTTCCTATTCATGGCCATCGAAAACTGTTTGGTATATTTTAACATGGATCTGCAGTGTAATTCAAATTGGTAGCCATGTGTGCAAAGTCAGTACAAATTGTAATATTCTCAGGAGCAACTAGTTCTTCCAACTGGGTTCCCATTACTCCACTTCTGGGTATTATAATGTATTTCGTCCATCGTAGATACTCCTCTAACATCACACATTAGGGGACATCTATTATAGAAATATTTGCCTCACCCTATACAAACTTGCACATAAGGCCTTTTTCGATTTCCCTACACAGACTTGAAGTCCCCTTTTGCAAATCCTAGAGCTAAAAACATTATTTTTCCACATATATGTGCCCTACGTATTTTACAACATGCGTATATGCAGGTTGCACCACTACACCCCACATACATCGGGTTTTGTGCCCAAAATTAAAAAATGTTGTCAGGTTTCCATGTCATGTCATGTGATCAATGATACTTGACCTTCCATATACTGGAAACATTTTGACTTGTCCCTTCAGTTCCACTTGAAGGCTATAAATGGGCCAAATACGAGCGATGGAAAATATGAGAAGAATTCAACATTGAGAGAAAAGTTACTCTAGAGAAATTATTCACTTCATATTGAGTCTACATCCCTTTGTCCTTTAAATTATGAACACATTGTTTAGCCCCCAAGGTCTTCCCTACTTGATTGAGAACCTCATTGTCTCTCTTATATGATCTTTCCTTTGGTGGAGGCCCAACTGGAAGGGACCTAGTTTCTCGGTTTTGAACCATGCCAACACAGAAATTTGTAATTCATTCACTTCTGCTGAATACATTTTAATATAAATACTCTTTTCCCGTCCAATTATTATCTTGCAAATATTTGAATTGCTATTCCATGGGAGTATTTGTTATGAATGTTGATGGATTATGCTATTGAATATGCTAACACTATATATTATCACCATATGCTTGCGTTTCTTGGTTTTTGAGGACAAGTTGCAGGTGTATTTATTTGAGTCAAGTGCTCAACAATGGACTTCATCAAATGTCTGGATGAGGTAGACCTTTTATTTTATCTTGCTATCATATTTGTTTATATAGCATACCTAACATTAGAGTTGATTTATGTAGTCATTTCCGTCTGTTGTGGTTTACCTCTATTCATAGAGAGAGTTTCCTTGTAACACTAGAATGGAGAAGAAGGATGAGGAAGTGAGATGCATGATCCAAGCTATCCAAGAGGTGTCAAAGCCAAAGGCCTTGAGGAGGGAGCACATATATTGCCAGCTTATTTTGTCAAAATATTTTGAGAGATCAAGTTTGGTGCGTAATACCTGGGGTACGAGTTGACTTGAGTGAGTGTATTACCTCATGCGCAAGGATGAAACTATCCATGATTTGGCATCTCTCCATGTAGTCATATTGTTCCTTAGAGATGATGAAGGGAAGGGCCGGTTTGATTTGTAGAGATATTACCCTCATGATGGGTTGAAACTACTTTGGATGGGTTACCCTTTCTTCCTTTGGGATTAATGTGAGGAAAGTGGCATTGAAGGCTGACAGGACTTGTCCAGATGTTTTGGATTCCTCTACTAATTTCTTGACTTCTTCCCTAATAATCAACCAACAATAATGAAAAACATTTGTTGCAAAGCCATCCGATCTTGGGGATTTTCCTAGTGGCATCTATTTAACTAATTGATCAACTTCGTCTTGTTTGATTGGCATCATTAGTGTTTCATTTTGTTGCTTTGTGATCAGGGAGGGGATGTGTCAGGTTATATTTCTTATGGCCGAAATTCTATCCCTTAGGGGTTCTGATAGGAGGTATTTGTAGTAGTTCATTAGTTCAACTTCTATGCTTGCATGATCCAGAATGGGGTTACCCTATGTGTCTTCCAGTTGGGTAATTCTATTTTGATATATCACCTATGCATCATGAAGCAATGGAAGAACTTGGTGTTACTTTCACCCTTATTAAGCCATTGTACCATGGATTTTTGTCTCCAAAGTATATCCTCTTGTTTTTGGCGCTCCTCTAGATTTTCCTGTATATTTTCTTCCTCCCTTGCATAGTCTGTCGTCCATCCCTATGAAATAAATTCTTGTTGCAGGTCCTCTAGGTGCTACTCGATATCCTATTTTTTTTGGAATATATTACCAAAAATATTTTTGTTCCAGTTCTTTAGATTCCATTTGAAGTTATTTAGCATTTGATAAAACTTATACATGCATGTTCCATGGTCTATCTCTTCCTGCATCTACCATCTTATGGAAAGTTCTCGAAAATACTTGTGGGTGTGATTCGGATCTTATGAGTAGAATGAAATGACTATAGATTATTAACAGGTGCTTAACACAAAATAACATAGATACAGTAAAACTAGTTTTCTATTCAATAAGGAAATAAGTTGAAACTGTAAAATGCAGTAGAAACAAGCTTGTTGGAATGGTGGCGACTTATCTTTGAGAAGAGATGTGACGATTGCGCTTATTCGAAAGAAGATGATTACAATGAGGCTCTAAAGGGATTTTTATAATAAAGAGGAATGCCAAAAATCCTAGACATCCAAAAACCTAACCCTAGGAGATGAAGCACCAAAAGTCATGTGGGCCCCGTTTGGGTAAGTTAGTACATTAACTTCCTGGGGTCGTAACTTTTGCATACGATCTTTGTTTTAGGTGTATGATAGACCATTGGAAAGGTATCTTCAAGGAGATTCATTTTGGGGACTAAATCATGCCATAGGCTATCATTGAGAAACTTGATCCTGAAAAACCTTCATTTAGGCCCTCAAAATGGCCCCAAAAGTTAAAACTGCTAAAAATAGTAAATTGCCAAAATTGCTAGAAAACTATTTTGGGCCAGTTGGAAAAGGTGGATGGCCACCAATATCCACCTGGATCAAGGTGAGCCAGAAATTTTTTAATCAGAAGGGTTTAATCTTGGGTGTTTCTCCTGTATCTAATGAGAGAGAGACTAGCCAATGATCTGAACCATCTTTTGGGAGAATGTTGGCTTCCAACATTGGATCATCTAGGAATATTGATTCGGAGATAAGGAAGTGATATAATCTACTTGCAACATGTTGGGGGATATATCTCTAGTTGGACCTGTTACCACTATGTAAATTTCTTGGATGAAAAAGAAAATCACAAAGGTAACCACAAAACCACTCTATAACTGAAACTAGACCTTTTAGTTCAGAGAGGGATCTCTCTTGTCACTTGGTCTCTGAAAGATAGGTTTTATGTTGAGGATCAATGGCTAGATATTTGATTAGATGAAGGGGTTTTTAAATTTTTTTGGCAAGAAGGAAAGGAATCTGTTTGGAAATGGACACAACATTGAAAGCAAATGGAATCAGTGACTGGTATGTAGAACTATCAAGGAAGAAAAGGCTAGGTAGGTGCTAATATTTCAGTTTTTAAATTTGTTGTTATAGGATGGAAGAAGGAGAAAAACAAATAACAACATTTAGAGCACCAATAAAGATGAATTCTGATTGAGTTAAGAATAAAAGAGAGTGTTTAAATCGCTTGAATCTAAAGCATCATTTTCAGATGAATTTCAGGCCATTTGTTTTCCAATTTAATCATATATGAATTTGCAGATGAAGAGAACGAAAAAAATAAGTACATACATGAAAAAGAACATAGACTTCATGTCAGCACCACTAGAATCTTTGTTATGAAAAGTTCTAGACTTTCGTACTAGTATTTCTTTTAAATTCATAAAATATGTACATCGTTCAAGATAAAATGTCCTTTGTGCTTCTGCCAACCCTTTGCACATTCAAAATGCTCAAATATATAAGAAAACTACATACTTAGGCTAGAGAAGTCGAAATTCACTACTATCCTATAATTATGGATCCAATTACATCAAAGAAGGAACAAACTATAGATTACTTGCTAAAAATATCAATTTTCTTTGACCATATTTAATGCATAACAATATTCTTGTCAATAAGAGATTCTCCAATATATCTTTGAGTTTGAAGATGATATGAGTCATCAAGATAGCTAGAGACGAATCTTGGACTGATTTGAGTGCTGACAAGGCTCCTTGTCACCTTTTCATAGTGAACTGCTGCAATTCATTGTGTAACCCCAATGTACATCAGTTGTGTACCGTGTTTACATAGCGTGCTTGTCTTCTTCAAAAATGTTCATTTAGGTGGTGGACGCAACGTTGTTGGAGGCTGAAAATCACTATTGTATCATCCATCAAACATTTTCCAATGTCCTTTAACCTTCTGTGTACATACATCACTTGCATAGCGTGAGATCGCTATGCAAGTTCTGTACAATGTTATTTTCCAGCCAAAACTTAGAAAAATTTAATCCTTGGTTTATCAAAAAACAAAATTGTGAAAACATGACATTTATATCTCATCCACCTCTGCAAGTAGGTCCAACTTAACCCTGGATTCATATTAAACCTTTATCCTTTGTTTTAAAGACCTATTTTCCTTTCTCAATGACAAATTTTGTCTCTTCGAGTTTACCACTTGCCTAAATAAAAGTGCATTTCTTCTCAACTTTGACTGGGAATTTGAGAGAGTTGCACATGCATTTTTGATGGCTAGTCCAAATTCCTGAAAGTGTCTCTCAGTATTTAGTTCTGATATTTTTTTCTCTTCCCTAAGTTGAATAATTAGGTTTTGAGCTTCCCTTAATTGCTTGTTCATCCACTTGATAGTTTTCTCACTCTCTCCAAGTGAAGTGTGATTCTTCTCAACTGATATAGGATGGCCCTGTGCATGTGTTTCCTCTACAAGCTTGTAACATGGAATTATCTTTTTGACTGAGGATATTGTTAAAGGGGTTGTAGGTTTAGTCAAATCCACTTCTTTAGGAATTTTCCTGATTTCGTTCCCTTTAGAATATTCTGGAACCTTTGAGAATGATTCCTTCTTTGAACCTATTTCATCCTGTGGTATTTGAATATCAGAAACCCTCTAAGCTAGTTTTCTCTTCATCTCCCCATTAACATGAAAGGCATGAGCTATGACATGTTGAGCTTGTTTAAGCTGATCTTGTAACTCTTTGATTACTTGGTCTTTCTCTCATGATCACATCTGATCTTTATCCATTTATTGAACTAATTGTTCAACAGACTGTGTATGCAACAAAAGTATAGGTAGTCTTTTGGCAGCCGACTTTGTGAGTGGGATACTCAATTTTGGTGTGTCATCTACCTCATCAAGAAAGTGTATCTTTCTACCCTTCTTATTATCTACTTGGCTTGGTGAAGAATCATCAATTTCCTTTCCTTTCCCCATGCCCTATTTTTCATACCATTTCTCTTTCCCACTTGAATCTCTAGAAACCATTTTCTCAGTAGATGAGGGTGTGTCTCCTTTGGGATATAAAGGAATGTTTGTTGAATCTAAGAAAGAATCCAAATATCTGTTCAATTTCTTGAGTTCTTCCACCACTAATAACTTTACCAATGATAAATGAAACAAACTGGTCTTACGCTGATCATCCCTAGCCTGTACTCTTTCTACCATTTTACCTAAGCTTCTGTATAGGTAAAAAGGTAAATTTAAAGGGTTTTTCCTTGTGAAATGGATCAGAAGCCTTATATGATACTGGTATACTCTTCAAATATTCCCTCACAAGTGAAATATCGTTGAACCACTCTACAACTTTTCATAATTCTCCAATATGTATTCTATTGGAATAGTGGCACCAAAATTTTTCTTTTTGTACTGGGGTTTCAAGAAGTCAGTGTAGAAAATTGGATCAATAGGCATACCTTTAAATCATTTCTGCCCCTAGAATGGAACTTCAGTTGCGACAACCACTGTCTCCTCTGATATTTGGAAATTAATGTCAGCAATCCTCTTCTAGACACCATTGAAATTGAGGGTGAATTCCTTCATTAACTGCACATTGTATCCTTGAATCTTTTTGAAAAACCTCATGCACCCATTTGCTCAAATGAAACCCTAAATGCAGGATCAAAATTCACCAATTTCAAGCTTTGTGAGTCACATCTCAACACACCGCCTCCTTTGTTGTATTTATTTTTATCTTGAGTTTCCATGTTGAGAGTGTAAAGTAAAAGAATGAGACTGCTAAGGACAAGGTGTTTCAAAGGCTTGAAAATATGATAGGGAACTTTACACAACGGAAAACATGGTTAGGGGTTGCTCAATTTTCTCAGACAGAGTCAACAATATGATAAACATGTCTCTAGATCTCATGTATATGGGAGTAGGATACTTGTTAGACACAAAAAATAATCCTTCAATCTTTGAGAAGCGAAAAATAGAGGATGTGTAACGTTCATTTGTTGTGTGAAATTTGCGTAGCGAGCTGGACAAGGATTGTGTAGTGAGATGGACAGGGTTTGTGTAGCAGGTGGAGTATTTCAAATTTGCTGAAGAACAGGGGTCTGGTCGATGGAAGAGGGTCTTTTGCAATGAAATATGGGTGGGTAAAGAAATGAAAATGCTAAGAAAAATAAAATTTGAAGGGTGATTGGACCATTTAGGATGACAAGACAATTTGGGTAGCCCCAAGGAGTTTGCACAGTGAGTTTGTGCAGTGTATGTACTTTTTGCAGGTTAAATACAAAAACCACTTTGAAATATAGGAAATATGACATTATAAACTTTGATGACCTTATAACTTTAATAATATGTCATTATGTTCCATGACATCCCCAAAAAACCATTCCACCTAGACTTTATGACTTGACTCTTTTTGACATGCCACTTCATGGTTTATAGCGACAACTTTAGACCAATGACTCAAAAACCTTGAAAACTTGCATGTGAAAAAAAATCTTTGAAAACATATACACTCAATGACTCAATTAGTAATGCATTGGTATTCCCAAGCCCAAATCATGAATTTGTAAACTCTTTACAAACCTATAACCCTACCTTGAAAATAATTACACTAACATGACCAAGTGAAAATTCCATTTCTGGTTTCTATGTCTATCAGTTTTAGTTGGTCTATTACAATTCTGAACTTACCACTGTCCTGATCTAGCCACCATTATTTTCCTCTAGTGTGAGGATGATGTTGAAGTCTCCCCCTATTATCCAATGTGAATATCTCAGCAGTGAACTTACTGTAGAAATCTTGTGTAGGAAAAGATCCTTGTCCTGGGAACTTTGCGGTCCATAGGAATTTGTAATCATTCCATATTTTTTATATCCTAGGGCCCTGAAGTGAACTGTGAGTGTGCCAACCATAGAAAAATTTTGATCACTTATGACTATAGTAGGGTTCCATAAAATGCTAAGCCCCCAACAACACCATTTGAGTTTGTGTGAATGGAGTTGCAATTCCTCCAACATTGTTGAAAGATGTCCTCAACAGATTCCCCAACACATTTTGTTTCCTGTAAAAGGATAGTGTATGGATTCTCTGCATGAATATTGTCTTGAAGGTTCCTTTGTTTGGACCTTCCATTAAGCCCTGTAATTCTCCAAGTGATGATCTTCATCATGATGAGTTGGGTGGTGGAGAGAAGTACCCTTCCGTAAGGTGGTGGATCTATACTGAGTTAAGCATGTAGTTTCCTACCTCTTTGATGAGTTGGTGTGATGATTTGCAGCCTCTGTGTTTTCTTTCCCGTGGGGTGCACCTAGGCTCAGGTGATAGATCTGGGGATATTCGTAGTCGTGAAGTGGCCCCTGTCGTGGAATCAATGAATAATTTATGAATTTTTTTGAGTTGTTCTACTGGGATGGTTTGCAGCTCCTTTTTATTGAAGGATTCCTCCATTTCTCTAGGTCAATGTCCATTAGATCCTAATCATCTAACTACATGAGTGTATCACCCCATCCTCTGGTTTATCTTCATTATGTTGAACTGTGGGATCAATTTATTGGGTCTCTCCTTTTGCTAATTCAGGATCTAGCTTGGACTTTCCTTTATCTTTGTCTTGATTTCCCTTCTTATGTGGATTTTCCACCTCCTCTTCTATTGGGAGCTTATTTAAGATATCAAAAGAGTTGTTGATGGGGATTTTCTGGTTGCTTCTTGATTGTGCTTCCTAGGGGGTTGTTTTTACTTTCTTGTGATTGTTGTGTAGCCATCCTTTTTCTTTCCATCCCTTGCTTTTGGATTTTGCTCATTTAAAGGACAGTCATGGAAGAGGTGACCATGCTCATGAAATTTTCTACAATGGAATGGAATGTGCTCACAATCCATGGTTTGGTTCCACTCCTCATATTGGTATTTTATATTTACTGAACCTGGTAAGGCCTTCAAGATATCCATGTATACACATATGTAGGCATAGGAGGTGTATTTCCTTTGTTTTGTCACCTATGAGAATTTTACATTTCTTCCCACTGTGTTCCCTATTCCCATGAGAATTTCCTCAAGCAAAAATTCCTAGGGCAGGGAGTAGAGTCAAATCTATATTGTTGCCATGGCGAAATCTTCTTTCTCTGGGATAAAACGATCTATCTAGAACCTGATGAAGAGCCCTGCAGAGTTGTAGAAGTATGGTCCATTGTCAAAGATCTAGTCCTTATCTCTAGGCTGTAGAGGATGATCGTGAAGAACCCCTTGGAGCTGAGTTGAACTTCATAGTATCCCTTTGGGTTCCACCAAACTTTGATCCATCGCATGAGGTCCCTTTATGATGGTGAGAGACCCAAAAATTTCCCTATTAGTGCATGTTTTTTCATGAACTGGGTGTGTTCCCCAACCCTGGTCGAGTTGATAGTATACCTGGGAGGTTCATCAGATTGGGGAATGCATTTTCCTAGTTCCCATCCTCGAGATAGCTTTGGATGATACGTACTCGCCTATATCTCCATATCTTTTCTAAAACCTTGTTCTTTGGCAAGGAATTATTCCTGCATATGGGCTGGCGACTCGAAAGTTGGTCGCTTGGCTCTTGTCCCCTCTTGGTCATTTATGGCCATATTTTTGTATGAGGGGGGATACACCCCTCCCCCCTGGATCCATTTCCAAATATCATACACTCTAGCTTAGTGGTAGTCTACAAGTCAAGGTGTGGTATCTCCATCCGTAGGAGATGGGAGTGGCCACATGCAAAGCGAAAGCTAGGATTTTCAGAACCTGTCGCCCCATCAATCATTGTGAGTCATCATAAAAACATAGCTTATCCTTATAAGTTCAAACTGTTGCTTAAACTCTACTAATACAAGTAAAATGTTAGTTATAGAGTATTTTATCAAAATTTTCCAAACTTTTTCAAATAGGTTATTATAATTTTTTATTTTATAATCAAACATATAATGATAATAACCAAATGTTTAGAAAGATGAGGATGGAATTCATGCTCACATTTTTTAGTTGTTTTTTAGATAAGGATAATGATATATTATTATTATTATGATTATTGCGTCTGCTAGATGTTTTTTAGTTTTTATTATATTGTTATATATTAGATTATGATATGTTTTAAACAATGTAAAATAATTTTATATCAATTCTATATGTAGAGAGAGAAAGAGATAGAGGAATTGAAAGTAAAAAAAAAATATGATTTCATAAGTAGGTACTTCCTACTTCCCATAATGAGGAAGATACATAATTAGTTCAATGTTTAATATTATGGAGTTGATGTTTAAAAAATATTTTAACAACCACATTGAGTAAAAAATAATTTTATATCAACATTCACCTTTAATTAAAATAATTTTATATCAACTTTATAGGGAAAGAGTAATTGAAAGTAAACAAAATTCGTATTCCACACATACATGCTTTCTACTTTTCCATATGAAGGAGATATGTAATTCCTTCAATGACTAATATGGAGTTAACATATGTAATTTAAAAACATATTAGCAACAAGTAAATATTTCAATATCAACTATATGTATTGTCCCACAAACAAGGGGGTCTCATGTACCAATTTGGTGTGCCATGAATTTAAAATTAGATTATTATTATTATTGTAACAATTGAAAGTAAAAAAATTCTTATTGCACCCAAAGGTGCCTTCTACAACCCAGTATGAGGGAGATGTGTAATTCGTTCAGTGCTCAACATGGAGTTGACATGTGGCATTAAAAAAAAATATTAATAACAAAAAAATTTAAATGTCGCCATAAATAAAATATTTCAATATTCATCCTATGTAAAATAATTGTGCCAAGAGAGACTTTATACAACCCAGTATGAGGGAGATGTGTAATTACTTTTGTGCTCAACATGAAGTTGACATGTAGCATTTCAAAAATACTATTAACAAAAGAATATTTCAATGTTACAACATTATAGTTATGACATTTGTGAAGCCTATTGTTAAATATGAGTTGGCTGTGTAATTCATTCACGTGGAACACACACACACACACACATAGAGAGAGAACTAATACAATATTAAATTTTATGATATATCGCAAAATGATTTAGTGAAAGTGGGAGTGAGCTACATTACTAACATTACATAGAGATAATAACATGGAATAAATTGCAAATAGAAATACAAAAAAAAATAATGCTAAATTTTTTCCATCTTAAATCCTCATCAATGCAACATTTTTCTCAAATTTTTCAATCTAAAAAAGGTTTTCACCACAATGGACTTGATCCCTATCGTCCCATGGTAGATCAGAGTTAAGGCACTTTCTACAACCCAATACAAGTAGATGTTTGGGCAGAAAGGAGTAGATGTGTAATTCATTCTACCCAAGTACGAGTAGATGTGTAATTCATTCTACCCTAGTATGAGTAGATGTGTAATTCATTTTTTTCTCAACATGGAGTTGACAAGTGGTCAAAAAAATATTAATAACAACAAATTATTTCATCAACACTATATAGAGAAAGAGAAAGAGATAGAGTAATTGAAAGTAAAAAAAATCATTTCATGTGCTTTCAACTTCCTAGAATGAAGATGCATAAATGTGGACCATAAATAAAATATTTCTATGTCCACACACACACACATATATAACAATTGAAATTTGACATGTGGCATTTATAAAAAGTATTTTAACATCGATCGTAAGTAAAACAATTTTATATCAACATTTACTTTTAATTAAAATAAAATTATATCAACTTTTTTATATAGAGAGAGTAATTGAAAGTACAAATTTATTATTCGGCACATAGGTGCTTTCTACTTCTCCATATGAGGGATATGTGTCATTATTTCCATGTTTAATATGGAGTTAACTATATACATAGGTGCTTTCTACTTCTCCATATGAGGGATATGTGTCATTATTTCCATGTTTAATATGGAGTTAACTATATATATATCTATATATATATAGTTAACTCCATATTAAACATGGAAATAATGACACATATCCCTCATATGGAGAAGTAGAAAGCACCTATGTGCCAAGATGAAACGTAGGAAATTGAATTACCTTTTTGAATATACAACTTTTATTCATAGAAATTGTGGATAACTATATCAAATTTGATTTTTTTTTGACAGTGGTATATTATTTTTCCAACAAAATACAAGGTATATGTTTTTCTTCATGCAGGTGTTGAGTGCCTTAACTATGGAATTTTCTTCCAAAACCTTTTATACTTGTAGGGAACCCGTTTTTAGTTAGCATATCCTTGAAATTGCAACCTCTTTTGTTCGTGCAGGCTAAGAGGATCTTAACATGATCAAAATAGTTTTTTTTCTTTAGATAGTAGATATCGGTCTCCTCTAGTTCTTCATATAATGCATTAGAGAAATGGTTAAGTTGACAAAAAGTTATAGTAGAAATAAGAGATGTTTGTATTGTTGGATTTTGATATATGTCAAGACAAAAATATATTAAAAATAGTAAATATTATTAATCTAAAAAACAATTGTATATTTGGAATCTACACAACCAACTCTATCTGTGTCTATAATTTCGTCAATAACTGAACTGTGTCGCTTATATAAAAATAATGTCAAAAATAGAGATATGGATAGGAATTCATAAAAATGGAGGTTTTAATGTATTTGCAGACTGAACCACTAGGTTTTTCACCCCAAACCTAAATTCGAGGAAACCAACTCAACAAACATGTATTCTAGAGTTGTCACTCCCGCCTAAAATAAAAATTGAAATTCAAATAACGGGCGTGCATTCCTAAAGAGTGTGCACGCTATTAGCAACAGGAATGCACATGCATTCCTGTTAACATAAATAAATTCCCTCTCTCTCTCCCCCCCTCTCCATGCCTCCCTCTATCTTCCTCTCTTTCTCTTCAACCTCACTCTCCCTATCACTTGCTCACTCTCTCCCCCTTCTCTCTCTCTCTCCATCAAGCTCTCTCTCTTCCACCTATTACCCTCTCTCCTTACGTCCCTCTCCCCCGTTCCCCCCCTGATATGTCTCTACCCCACTCACTCTCTTCATCTTCTCTCCACATTCCTCTCTCTCTCTCTCTCCTTCTCTTCCCCTCGCACCCCCACATTCTCTCACTTTCTCTCCTAGTATATATTTCCTCCCCTCTAT
>ML777234.1:1221399-1233954 GCA_009831015.1 Picea engelmannii
TATATATATCATGTGTTGGATCTATCATGTGTCGAGGGGCATTAAATCCTTTGAGATGGAAACATTTCTTAAAGTTCATCTAGAGGAATTTCATGCCTCTCAGCGGATGATAGATACATAGTTAAGTTGGATCTACAATAGTGGTTAGAACATGTGAATGGTGGGTTGAGTATGAGGGATATGTGAAATTCATTTCGTGCTCAAGATGGAGTTCAAAGAACCAACATAGATCCATCTTAACTATGGATATATCATGCATCGAGAGGCATCAAATCCTTCCGGATGAAAAAATTTCTTCAAGTTTTATACTATGAAAAAATTTGCATCTTGAGGAATTTGACGCCTTTCGACGCATGATATATCCGAACTTATTATGGATATACATAATTTATATTTTAGTGATAATGGAAGATGCACATTTATATGGTTCATTAATGCATTCTTAGATATAGTGATTTAATTATATTGGTATTATTTGTTTTGGTATTAGAGATGCAAGTGTAGATTTATGAGTAACTATCATACTTGTTGGGATCATTTTGGGATCCTCGTTAATATTAGTCAAATTTGGGAGTAGCTCAACTACTCTGGATATTTTTTTTTTAACCATGGGAATCAATAACTTGTTAGATTGACCTAGGCTAGGCTCGGGATCAAACCAACTGACTACCACTATAACCCAAGAGTATATCCAACAACCTACATGCTAGATATACCAATAACTTGTGAGTTAGCAAGGGCTAAGGAATCCCAAGACACACTAGAGTGCAACTCTATCAAGGGGGTATCTACCCTTATAGCCTTATCACAATGGGCTAGAATATTGATAGTACAAGACCTAATTCCCAACCATCTTGTCAAACCACCTCAACCCAACTACTCTGAATATTGTTATTAGACAATGCTCCTATGACTTAAGGTTTCCTCGATATAAGACATTATTCCTTGTGATATTTAGGAACCTAAATACTAGAGCTTAGGGGAAATTGTTCCAACAACATTATTATTAATCTAATCCTATGTTTTATCCCTAAGAGCTAGTATTGTGACTTAGGGTAATTTGGCATAACACTTAGGGTTTAGTAACCACCATAATTTTCCACGGCCCCTATTTAAAGGGTTGATTATGACCTTTTAGAGAGTTGATTTGTTGGTATAATTACAAGAATCTATGCTAGAGGATACATTTTAGTAGAACATAAAAACAAATAGGGGCAATGGTTTTATTATTGTTGGTCTAGGTTGCATTTTTTCACATTATTATCCTTGTAAGGAAAGGAGGAGGTGTTAGGTCCCATGGGAGGTGAAAACTCTAGTTCCTTGGACTAATTAGCATGGAATATGACATTCCCAAATAGTATTCTTCCTTTGGTATTGGGTGGAATTTGGCTTTAGTTTGTCAATTGTTTAGTTTCCCTTGGTTGTGTGGATTGAGGAAACTTGTTGTGGGTATCTTTGATAATATAAAGGTGTGCTAGTTGCAAGTAAAATTATTCATAGATGGTCATTTAACCTAATATTTTTATTGGAGAAATACTTGGAGTATAATGTACACCAAAACATTCAAATATGAGCATGAGGACACAAATGAGTACCATTACTCTTCCTCCTCATGAACACATAAGTTTTTATTATATAATATAGATTGTAAATTTTCAATTTCAAGTGGGTGAATATGTAGTAAACCTTAGTAGATAAAAGATAAAATCTTAACTTCAAAATAGCTAAAATATATCCACACAATAATAGACACAAAAATATAGAGGTTACCCTTAAGGTAGGTGACAGGTGCCTAAATTGGCATACTTTCAGCACCTGTCTAATACCCTTTTTCTTATCTTTTTCCATTGATCACTTACTTTTTGATACTTTCCTTATCTATTTTTTCCTTACTTATCATTAAGTTACGAAATATTCCCCATATGAAGTATTCACAACTCCTCATAATGGATACAATACCTCTCTGCTACAACTCCAAGTACACTCTCTATTTCTACAATTCTAGGCACAATCCAATTGTTGCAACTCCAAGTGCACTCTTCATGTTGTGACTCCAGGTAACCATTGCAACTTTGAGAACATTTTATGTTTTTGCGACTCCAAGAACACTTTATGTTATTGAGAATCTGAGTACATTGTTGTTGCGACTCCAAATACAAAGCCACCAGCACAACAATCAATGCTGCAAATGAGAGTTGAGAAATGGTCATAACATAGGAAGATGACATGAGGCAAGTAGAGGACTAAAAGGAGAATCGATTATTCCTACCAAGTCAGCACACAATTGTTTTCTAAAATTTGGCAAAATCATTGTAATCGAATGAATAGTTGGATTCTCACGGCTGTCCATTCATTCCTTTGTAAAATTTTAGGCATTAATCATACTATATAAGAACCTAAGATTTCCTAGAGCTGAGGGGGATAATTCTGGTGATACACATTCAACTGTTATTGTATTGTCAGACTTCACCAATATAATTTCCATTCCCTCTCCTATTTGTGTGATAATGTGTTGGTGATCGTGTGATTTTGATTTCATAGTCTAGTGCCTCATCTAAGGGGGTAGGGCCCCCTCCTTAGTCAAGTATTTCCTGTATATTAGCATAGGATTTACTATTTCAATTATTTTTATTTTCTTCAATAGTTATTTCATTTCTCAGTCTATTGCAATTCCCAAAATTTCATAGAACAATGGTTGCAATTCATGTGTGGTTGACGTTTAATTTTCTAGTGTTAAGAATTCCTCAACTTTAACTTGCAATTCAACATTGATTCAATTTCTATAAGTTTGTGATCACATACACTACTACAAGCTCTATATATTGCAATTCACATCACTATAATTTCTGTCGTGTTAGAATTTGCATTGCTGCAACTCATGTTACTGTGATTTCTTTCATGATGCATCGATGTTGTTGCAACTTTGCTTCCAGCTGCACTTTATTTTGTTTTCCTTCTAATTTGTGATAGATATACTCTTCAACATTTTGGGATTTATATTATATTGGATTTTCATTGAATGTGTAGACATGTAATTGTTAGAACAAAATAGGATCTTCATTACACTTGAGCAAGTAAGCAATAGATCATAGTATAGATTTAATTTCTACAAGTGTGATTTCAATTTCTACAAAGTGTGATTTCAATTTCAGCAAGTGTGATTTCAATTTTCACAATGTGTGATTTCAAGTTCTGCAAGTGTTATTTCAATTCTCACAAGTGTGATTTTAATTATTCAATTGTGATTTAATTCCCACAAGTGTGGTTTAATTTCCACAAGTGTAATATTTACTTTTTCTACAATAGTTACATAGTCGGTGACGTAATTAAGTATCTTGAATCCTTGATTTGCGACATCAAAAGCACTACAAATCTTTAGCTAAAACAACACAACTCTTGCATATACAGTGCATGACAGTTCATAAGTAAGATACAGCCTAGTATTGACAATTAAATTCAAGCTCTTCAGTTGCTCACTAATTTAATTAGGAAGTAATTGCAAAGTCCGTCATTTTTGGCGTCGTTGTTGGGGAATTGTAAAAAAGAAGTAGTTACTATTTAGTCATGTGGATTTTTTTTGTTTGAATAGATTAAATGTTATGATTCCTTTCATTAACCCATGTAATGTTTTTCCAATCTTTTCTATGCCCAAAGTTAGAGATCAACAAGGTAGATTTGTTAGTTCTTCCAAAATCTCCTGAAAAACTAACAATGCAAGTCAATCAAAAGAGGGAAAGGAGCATAATCAACCAAATTACTTATCACCTACATCAAGCTCTCTTGCCAACAAGAATCATAAATCCTCTCCTTAGGAATCAGAGACTATATAAGGATCTTTTCACACCAAGATTCCACTTGCAGAAGAGCATATCGGTGAAAAATATCACTTTGAAGGGTTCTTTTCTCCTGAGGCTCCATCATAAATAGAGGACAGACCTCGAAGAGAGATAGCACATGAGGTTGTCAAGGAAGAATCCTCTACCTTTTGATTTCCAATCAGAACCCTCTACCTTTGGATTTCCAATCATAGGAACTGACGATGATACTAAAATGAAAAATAACCCTATATCCTCCCATGAAACCCAACATATACCTTGAGACACCACTTTGGGTTGCTGCAAAAGATAGTGAGGAAGAAGGGGAAGCCCATCAAGTCTTCTCCATAGATCAATACCTAGCCATAACAGATAAAATAGAGCACGTTGAAATCAGAATTTTTATAGCATCTTCCTCTTTGTTAGGAAACACACATATACTTGACCATATTATGAAACCATAAAATCAGGTTTCTTTAGCCTCAACAAGCATTTCACCCATAGAACAGGAATCCACACTAGAAATATATCAAGGATCCCTTATAGAAACCATATAAATATTCCCAGGGAAAACCTTGAAAATAAACCAGGGACTGAGTGAACAACAGAAAGAGTGATTGGTTAAGGTGTTGCAAAATCACAATGATGTCTTATCCTAGTATTATTTTGACATGAAGGGTATCCATCCTAACATATGCACACATCACATATATATTAAGGAAGGATTCAGACCCATTCGCCAACCACAACACCGGATGAACCTGAAACTAAAAGAGATAGTCAAAGAAGAGCTATAGAAATTGCTCACAGCTAAGTTCATTTATCCAATTTTTGATAGTGAGTGAGTCTCCCTTCTTGTCATTGTACCAAAGAAAAGTGGAAAATGGACAATTTATGTAGACTATAGAGAACTAAAGAAAGAAACACATAAAGACCATTTCCCACTACCATTTATCAACTAGGTCTTGGACATGTTAGAAGGGAAGAAAGACTTTTCTTTCCTTGATGGATTCAGTGGCTATAGCCAAATCCAAATCACACCCGAAGATCAATATTAAAAATCATTCACTTGTCCTTGGGGGACACTCACCTACCATGTTCTACCATTTGGGTTATGCAACACCGCCCCAACCTTTTAGAAAGTTGTTATAGGTATTGTTCTGATCTAATTCATGACTGCATGGAAATATATGTGGATGATTTCACAACATATGGGGATGAACTCAATGAGGCATTAGAAAATATAGAGAAAACACTAATAAGGTGCAAAGATTCTAACGTCACCCTCAGTAATGAAAAATGTGTGATGATGGAAATTGATGGTATTTTATTAGGACATTGCATCTCAGAGAAAGGCATTCAAGTAGATCCAACAAAAGTGAAGGTAATATTAAATTTTCCAAGTCCAACCTCACAAAATAAGGTATGGAGTTTCTTGGGATACGCTGGTTATTATCGTAGATTCATTGAAATTTTTTCATGTATTGCTTATCTATTATTTTCTTTACTTAGCAAGATATTGAATTTGTATGGACATATACATGTCAGCATATGCTTGACGAATTAAAAACCAAAGTATCTGAAGCTCCTATTATATAAGGTTTTGATTGGTCCCTCCCATTCCACATATCCACAGATGCATCAAACATCGTCGTTGGAGTCATTCTAGGACAAATAGAAGGGAAGGAATCATATGAAATTTACAATGTCAGTAAGACTCTCCCCTTGACATAAATGAACTATACAGTAACCAAGAAAGAATTTCTTATTTTTATTCATGCAATAAGCAAGTTTAGGCACTACATTACTGGATATTATGTAATATTGCATATTCATCATGTTTCTATTAAGTACTTAATGAACAAACCAATCACTAATGGAAGGGTCACTGGATGGTTTCTTTTATTACAATAATTTTATATTACCATTTTAGATAAACTAGTCAAAGATAATGTAGTTGTCGGCATTCTTTCTAGAATAATATTAAATGAAAATGAACTTCTAGTAGAAGATTCCTTTCCATATGAGAAACTCTTTGTAGTATCTACTAATTCACCTCAATTTGAAGATATTGGTAACTTTTTGGATGCATGAAAAATTTTGCATCATCTGACCCCTAAATAACGACAAATTATAGCTAGGAAAAGAAAAATATTTTCACGAATTGATGGTTGCCTCTTCTACACTGGACCTGATTTGATTATCATAAATTGTGTGTGAGAGGACGAAGTCCATGAGATACTAAAATATTGACATGATGGGCCTTGTGGGATCCACTTTGAAAATAAAAGGACTAGGTACAAGATACTCCACCAGTGGTATTATTGGACCACACTTTTCATATATGCCAAAGAGTATGTGAAGAGGTGTGACAATTGTTAATGTATGGGTAGGTCAGTATAAATAAATGAAATCATGCTACAACCAAATATGGTGTTAGAACCTTTTGACAAATGGGCAATTGATTTTGTGGGGCCAATCAATCCCCCTTCTTGTTGGCACTCATACATCCTCGTTTGCACAAGCTATGTTACAAAATGGATGGAGGAAAAGGAACTTCTAGAAGAAACCAAATAGGAAGTAGTGGAGTTTCTCCACAATGATATCTTTGTAAGGTTTGGGATACCCTAAGAGATAGTGACTGATAAAGGAAATCAATTCACATCACAACTTGTCAGAGACTTGATAGATAACTACAAGATCAAGACTATAGTAATAAAACCATATCATCCACAAGAAAATGGACAAGTAGAGGGGAATAATAATATCCTTGAGGCAGTCATCACTAAAACCGTTAGATTAATTCTCAAGGATTGGGCCGATAGACTCACCGAATATTTATAGGCCTACAAAACCACCTGGAGGAATACTATAGGATGGACATCTTATGATTTAGTATATGGGAAAAAAGTATTATTTCCCATTGAAATAGAAATCCAGACACTAAGGACAATAGTACAACTCGGGTTGGATCTATCAGACACTTAGCAACAAAGACTACTTCAAATCAATGAGTTGGATGAACTACAACATGATTCCCTACACCGAGCCACAATGATGCAACATCAAAGGAATAGATAGCGTGATAAGTTTATCAAGAAAAAGAATTTCAAGGCTAGAGATTGGGCATTATTAAATGAATCCAGGTTCAAGGAATTCAAAGGAAATTTTTTCACTAGATGGCTTGGTCCATATGAGATTGATATAGTGTATGACAGTGGGGCCATCAAACTACGTACCATAGAGAAAGAAAAAAATCCTCTAATGGCTAATGGACATAGACTTTGCTTATATCATCAACCCCTATCAATGGAAGCCTTTTTTAGGAAGATTGCAAATGGATGGACCGATAGTGATCTGGAACTCATTCAAGAAGAATTAATCCCTATTGGATATTTCCTATTTCTAATCCTAAAAAAAGAAAGAAAGAAAAAAGAGAAAAAAAAAAGTGTGAAAACTAGCCTAGATAGCGCATTAATATATATATATATATATAAACAAGGGCACTTCATGGTTTTGTGATGGTTATGTTAGGATCCTTTTCAATAAATTTTAATAAAGAATTGCTTTTCTAATAATATTATTTTTTAGGATATGCAAGGGAGAACAATGGTGCTGGAATTCCCTTTTCTACAACTCCTTTTGTTGTAGCTCCCTTTGTTGCATCTCATGTCATTACAACTCCTTTTTCTGCAACTCTTGTTATTGCAACTCCCTTTGTTGCAACTATTCTCATTGTTGTAACTCTGTTTACTACAACTCCTATTGTTGCAACTTCTTTTGTTGCAACTATTCTCGTTGCTACAATTCCCTTTCTCTACAACTCCCATTGCTACAATTCCTGTTGCTGCAACTCCTGTTGCTGCAACTTCTATTGCTGTAACTTCCTTTTTCGCAACTATTCTCATTGTTGAAATTCCCTTATGTAGCTCAACTTCATTTCCCAAACCTCTCCCTTCTCATTCCCCTTGTTGCAACTCCACTTGCAGCCCTCCCTCATTTAATGAATATCCCTTATTTCATTTCCTTGGCCACAACTCCCCTAGTGGTTCCACTTCATTCCCTAAATCTCTCCCCTATAATTTTCATTGTTGCAACTCCACTTGCAGATCCACCTCATTTTTTCACTTTTCACTCACACATTTCAGCCGCACCATTTATGCTGCAGCTCTTATCCACACCACTTGGACAACAACATATGTTGTTGTAGCTCCATCATTGCAACTCTCGTTATTGTGACACCCCTCATAGCCATCACTTTATGAGCACCACTGTCATTCCACTCCAGATGGACATAACTAGAAATGTCAATGTTGCAATTATAGTTAAGACTGTTAATGTGACGTCGTCCTCCACCTCTGCAACTCCATCAACACTGTACTCATACAACCATTCAAAGTAAGAAGTGACAAGTATGAGTTCCAATAAGAATTCGCAATGAAAATTTGTAATGGCATGTGTCTATTATCATTCATCCATAGCCACCACCTCAGACCGTCATTACTATATTTGTGATCTCCATACCCACCACCGTTATTGCCACAATTCCAAAGTCTCCACATGATTAACACACATATCCCCCAAAAACATAATCAATCAGATTTAGCATAAAGAAGGAGCCATGGGAGGTTAATTTATGTCCACAGAGCCTACCGCATGTAATGTCCCCAACTAGGCTAGGTGGGGATATATTGTTTTTCTGTCCAAAATTGTTATTTCTTCTTATGTAAAAGTACCAAACACTTGTATTAATGGTGTTGTTAACTTTTTACAAACAGTTTTCTCAAATAATAATATTTCCCAACATATTGCATGCATCCATTACACATGAAATAGAGAAGATAACCATGGAATCTTATTATGGAGGGAAACTCTCAAAATATCAACAATATAATGTTATCTAATGGTTGTAATAACAATTGTACAATTCTCCTAATCACACAAGTATAATGGCTGCCAAGCAGCTATAAAATCTACTACATAAATAATAAGAAAACCTGGAATGATGCCAATCTATTATGTCCAAGGCTCTCTAAGCCTGACCTTGCTTTGCGTTAGTGATGTCTTCACTGCAAGCGACCTATGTAACCCTTGCAATATCGAACTAAGGAATTGCTACAACCCCAGATTCACAGAGGTCCTCGCGAGATGATTCTTAGGGGTGTTTCTTTTCCTAGCTACGTGAAACACTCTTGGCACCTGCATTTATGACGATCGACCTCTTTCAGAAAATGTCGCAAACCCCCTGCGCAAGCTGATATGCTTCCAAAATCTCTCTAAGATGAATCCAAACATCACAATAGAATCAAATGAGGAATTTGGCTAAATCCTCCTCTTTGTCTATCTAGGGTGGATATTGCACCACCGAAAATAAACTGAAATGGAAGGAGTTTCCAACCCCTAACGAAAACTTTGCTCAAAGAGCAATTCAACAAGAGATCAAAATATAATGCCAAAGAGAAGGGTTAGAACTCTATTTATACTTCCTTTGGACCTTCTATATCTTTCCCCTTTTCACCAAATCAAACCCTTACTTTATTTTCCCTCCAATTCTAATTAAATATAATTATTTGTTTTATTTAATGTCACTTTTAGGATTTGTCATTCTTTTAACCTAGTGACACCAAATAAACCTCCTTCACTCCCCTTTTCCTTGTTTACTATAGTGCACGAGATTCATATAGGCTATTGATTCATCCTCCATCATGATCAACTAGAAGGGGACTTTAGAATCCTCCTTTCCCAAGATTGCTTGTCCTCAAGCAACTCCAAATCAGGGTGTTGTAAGATATGCTCTCCCTCCCATGTAGCATATTTTGTGAGAAATCCTCTTCATACAACAAAGTAATCTTGAATGAAACTACTCCTCATCCTTTTTCCCTGACATCAACAATCCTCCATGGAGCTAGAACAAACTTCCCTTCCTCATCTAGTGGAGGAAGATCGACCAAAGCGATGGCCTATTTTCCTAATGCCTTCTTGAGCCAGGATACATCGAAGGTGTTGTGCATCCTTCTACCCTCTTGTAGCTCCAAATCATATTCTACTTCCCCAACTTAATTGATCACTTTGTAGTGTCCATAAAAGGGAGGCTTCAACTTTTATGGACCCGAGAGTGAGTAGCAGTTGCCCATTTTATTGAAACCTCACATAATAAGCACTCTGAACATGAAACAATTTTTTCTTGATTCTAACAAAAAGATCATAATTTCTCCTTAATATATGATAATTGGATCTAACAAAAACATTTCTAACCCTAAACCAATTTTCTAGCTCCTAATCGAAATCAAAATTGAACCCGAACTTGATTTTCCTATCTGTGTTTTCCCACTCTGTAATTTAGCATGTTGTTACCTTAACCTATTGACATAATTAGTTCCTAAAATCAAAACCTCTAATTCAAATTACTTATTAATTTACTCAGACCATTTACTATGGTGATATTCACATTTGTCTTGATGTCTTCTTCGTCAAACTAATCTTATTTTTCTTCAAATCCATCTTCACTTTGCAACTTCACATTTTCTTCTTCATATCCATCTATTTGGGAATGTGTTTTTTTGTCGATCATGGATGGTACCAACTAGAAGGCATTCCATCTGAAATATCATTTTAATACATTATTTATGGACACTATTCAATGGATCCTCTATTAGTTATCCATGAACCATCCAACACACTTCTCTTATTTACAAACAATATATCGTCTTAATTTCCTTTGGTGTTTCCTTTCCCCCGCTTTGGGGGTATGCTATTTGGTATTATGATGAAGACATTATTTTAAAGGAATGATTCCCCTCCTCTCTTGGTCATCTATACATATCCATTGGGAACCTTCCACATATTCCTTTTCTTCAACCTATTAAAATCTGTATTTTACACTTTCACATCGTCGAGGGAGGTACAGATGGGGGATTGCCGCATCTGTCATTCTCTTGGCCAGCCATTGAATGCCTCCCTTCTTGAATTCCTTTTTTCATAGTTCTTTATCACCTGAAATGATAAATTGACTAGTTATTCTCTGTTATGCCTCGACCACATCTTCTCCTCTGCATGAATTTAAACTACATGTCAAGGACGGATGCTTCCTTCCTCCCTTCAGACCATCGATGTTTTGTATTTACTTTTTAAAGTTTTTGTTGGTTTAATTCATTGGAGAACAATTGTTTAGGAGGAGATTTGTTGGTCGTAGATTGGATATAGGGAGCAATCAACACAAATTGTTGTGGTGATCATGGCTCATCCCTCTTCTTGCATGCAAGCAAAATTTATGTTGAAATTTGGTATATGAATCTATACAGTGTTACATAGCCTTAAAATTTACGAAATGGTGATTCTATTAGGTTGTCGATTTAAGTTATCCATAATTCACCATTGGTGTGGGATTTTTTTCCTTATTTTTATTTGCATGTTTCATGTTTCCATTGGTAGGGAGGTTTCGTCCTTCAACATTATTGTTTAATTCTCAACAATCATAATCAATGCTTTTATGAATACAATGGGTTTATACATCTATATTTAAAGATCCATTTACAAGGTAGACATATCATTTCATGCATCATATATAAGGTCGACATAATATAATGTGATAAGCTCAATATTTTGAATTTTCTATGTGTGGGATTATTGTAATTTAATGTACAAAAATATATGATGTACATTATTTATCGATAAAATAAAATATATAATTATAAATAAAATATAATATATAATTTGGGATTATTGTAATTTCATGTAGATTATTTATCAATAAAATATAAAATATAAGTTGTCACATCTTATTCATCTTATTTATGGGGGGGAAATTACATCTCCATCATTGAACAAAATATATGATGGTATCACAATATTTGTTTATTCACAATGTTTGACAAGCTTAGTGGTTTCCCACCAAAAGTTTTCAGTCCATTATGATTTAGGGAAATAAGTCTTATGTGCTTCAAAGCCTACTTCAAATAACAAGTAGGATTAGATTTACAAAATTCACATATATTTGAACTATGAAGTAGAAAATATTCACAAAGTAAAACATTGTGATCGAGAAACAAAATTGTGGGCCAAGTGTAGTGATACATTATGATCAAGAAACATAATTGTGGGCCAAGTGTAGTGATTTATTGATTCATGAGCATGTGAATAAGAAATATAATCGTCTTAAGTGTAATTTGTATTTTGTGTTTTCTTTTATACAATTTCATGTATCTTCACAAAAAATGTTTAATTTGATGTGTCATAAAAATTTCTTAGTTAGGATTGGGATATAATAATTAAGTAGTATTATTAAGAGTTAATTTTAATTTTAATTAATTATTTGTTTATTTTAATATCTTTGTGTAATAATGATAATAATAATAATAATTTAATTTTAAGGTCATGACCAATCCAGACACCAAATTGGTGTCTGATACCCCCTTGTTTGTTGGACAAGGGACCCCCTCCTCCCAACGATTTGATTGGTAAATTATATTGAGGTATACATACCCTACCCCCCTCTGGATTTGAACTTGTCACCTCTTAGGAGGAAACACATGTTCTTAACCATTTCTTTTTAAAATATAATTTTAAGGTCATGACCAAGACAAACATTGAATTGGTGTATGAGATCCCCTTGTTTATGGGACAAGGGACCCCCTTTGCGCAATGATTTGACTGCTAAAGTCTACAGAGGTATACATACCCTACCCCCCCTCTGGATTTGAACTTGTGACCTCTTAGGATGAAACACATGTCCTTAACCATT
>ML777234.1:1234326-1293896 GCA_009831015.1 Picea engelmannii
TTTTATTAATGTTTGCACATAATATAAATTGAGCTTGTGAAATTGTCTTTTTTTTTAATATTCTCTCATTTTTATGGAACATTGTGTTTTTTTCTAATGGTAGTTGAGTTTTGTAATGCTTTGGTGGTGTTTATCTCCCTTGGTGTGTATATGGGTAGTGTAGTGTAGGGGGTCACAAGCATAACAATAGTGTCCTCCACAAGACATGGTATGTTATAAGAAGATGTTTTATATTTTCACTTGGAATCTATAGTTGTATTTAGAATCTGGAAAATTCTATCCTTTATGTGATTAGAGGTTTCCGAATGGAGTGGGTGTTGTATGATTGCTGGAGTGGTGTAGTTCATGGAATGAGAAACATAAGTATAGGTTCTTTGCATAGTGTTGTTTATTGCGAGGAAATGAGATGGATGGTGCATATGTTGATCAAAATTGTCTAAGCTCTAGATTATGTAGTTTATTGGTGCAATAGGAGGTGTTTCAATGGCTTCATGTATGAATTGACAATGTGTAGATATTATTTCTTGATAGAAATTATCGATGTTTCATTTTCTTCTTCAAGCAATGGTTATGTTCAGATGACATATGGGATTGTATTGGTTGAAATGTTAAGGTAATTTCAATTTTTTATTTATGTTTTGCAAATTCTAACATAAATTTGGAAATTATAAAAGCATTGCTTGCATTTTTACTATATCCTTAGTGAATGATGTGCTTGTATGTACTTTTTTTTTAATGTTTTTCTTACATTTAATGTTTACTTATGTTATTTGTTGGTGATAAATTGAGAGATCAAGTTATAAACTTTGGCCAACAATAAAGTCCATTAGCACTGGATAAGGTCTCACTCAAGACACTAATGCACATTATAGGAGTAAATTTGAATAGTAAGAAAATAAAATATGTAATATCATCTTATTACCATATATTCATTATACATTTATATCAGCACACATAACATAGAAATTTTTAGAGGGGAACCAAAACATAACTCCCTTTTATTGAATCCATATAAGATAAATCCATACATGACTCATTATAACTCCATACAACTATCAAGGGATTTAACACTCAATCTCCACTTCCAATCTTTGATACTAATATTTCAATACAAGAATCAATTAACCAATTATCCAATCCTCATCCTATCATTTACATTTCTTTATATACACTTTAGATCAATTATAATTAGTTACAATCTAGTTACAACATCCTATAATAGATATTTCCAACACACATATAAGCAAGTGCATTAATTCTAATTACATTCATAACTTTTGACATGAAAATCAAAATAGGGCATGGAACACAAATCTAGGCACACTGGCTAAAATCTACTTGGAAAGAAAAACTAGGCATGCAAAGACTAACTGCATGCATTGTCTTCAAAACCATAAAATTAGGCACCAACAGGTCCCCAACATGACCGACCACTATGATTGCCTCATCATTGAGATAACATAGGTTATCCCTACAAAATAGAAGCAGTTGAAGGAAGCTCTTTTTTAACTTGAATAGTGAATTAGTTGAAGCCTTGGGTTAGATTGTCATAAGAAGTCATCAAATTCTCCATTTCTTTCTAAAAGTAAGCACGCAATTGTAGAGTTTCTTTCCATTTTTCTAATCGATATCTAAACTCATTTTCTAGATCTCTAGTAGTCCTAAATGATTATCAATATTTGGAGAAAATATTTACTTAGGGGAAGAAGAAGAATACCCAACACTAATGAATCAATGAATCAATTACTGAAGTGACGTGAAAACAAAGCCATAATAATGACATCTTTTTAGGGGAATAGTTCCTCACAACCTTTCATCGTTTGTCACTCACATATATAAGGTTGTCATCTACCCTCCCTTCATTGTCTATCAATTGTGTATCTAAGGCTCCCATTTATCCTAGACTTAATGCTTCCTCATCAATGGGATTTTGGAACATCATGCAACTTATCCATGGACAAAAAATTGTAACTTATTTGACATGGTTGGATCCCCATACTTGCTCAAGATTTGGACTTAAATGATATAGTATGATAAGGAAGTAAGGAATATTGCGGAGTATTAAGGTAGGATCAATGAGTGTGAAGAGTTATAAGTCTTAAGCCATCCGAGAAGTGCGTGTGTGCATACAAATGGCTATTTTCAAATTTGGACATGAAACAAAATAAAGGAAAACAATCATGAGGAAAATTTTAAATGACAAGGCTACATTGATAGTTTCTTACTTGCAAGAAAATGAGTAAATAATAAATACTACTAGGTACTCAAGTTGAAACACAATTTCAATTATACAAGTTGTTTTTATATCATCACAATATCACCATAATTATGAGACAAACACAATTTCCACTAGACTCAAGTTTTATTCATTTCATTGTTTTACTTATTTAATTATATTATTCTGGCAACCATGTTATCTACTTGCCTTTCACACATATGCACTGACTACTTATAATTGTGACCAATCATGCTTGACACGTGGTTGGGTACATCGTCCTTAGTTATTCTACCTTGTTGTACAAATTGATGTTATATTATTCATAGTTGACATATCAACGCTACCTTATCATACAAATAGATGTAATATTATTCACCATTGACATGTAATATTCTTAATTAGCCAAATAGAGGGATTGTCGTTTTTCACATTATGTAGGCATGTTGAAGTAGGTCTTCCTTGGATGTTTAATCACAAGAGACTACAATGATTCATCACTGAGCCATGTCAAATGAGATTGTTTTCTGGGAAAAACCCTTTACCTATTTTGGCTTTGATTGCTTGTTTTTTTAAGATTAAGAAGAGTTAGGTAACTATAAAGAGAAGTCTATATCCATGGAAAATATAAACTTTAAAAATGACATAGAAAGAAAGTGAATAATAACACTCAGTGAGCTCCACTCTAGTTAAAAATAAATAAAAAATATTTTGCAACCTATGTGCTCTACACTTGTTGGTCTTCCCCTTCCCCAACTTTGGGGGTATGCTAGTATATACTATTTTATGCCACAACCCAAACACAAATGAACTTGAAGACATAAATATAAATTACGGGTTTCTTTAAGAATATGAAGGATTTTAAGATTTCCTAATAATAATGTTTTTTCATTTTTTTCCCAAACAAAAATATTCAAAACTATATTAAACAAAATAGTTATTTCAAACTTTTACATCAAATAAATAAATAAATGATAATTATAATTAGATAAATAAAATGAAAAAAGTAATTAAATAATTTTATTTCTAAATCTCTGGTTTTATTTATTAATATATGGACTAAGATGCAACATACACTATTTTGAATTCAGGTTTAGAAATATACAACCTGTTATGCAACATTGATTGTTATAATAGGGGATACATACGTCTGCCTACTGTAATAATCTATATATATAATATACAACCTACCCTAGCGTTCAATGTTGCAAGTAGGCTGTATATTGCTAGCCATGATGTAGTTGATGGTATGGGATAAGTTTCATTCATTCCACTCTTTTTCCTTGATGTGTATTCTCTTAAGAAAACACCACAAATTTTACCAAGAAATTTTGTACAGTTCAAAATTACTGTTTCCATATTTCGAGATCGCAATCTTAAATTATAATGAAAGATGAAAATGTACACCACCTGGGCACGTTACAACGGTCACCCATAGGAAGCACGTGCACTATCCAATTTGTATGGAAACCGCGTCAACCGTACCTTTACCCTTTCTTCCTTAATGAGAAATCGTGAAGCAAGAAATGTAGAGAGAAAGAATAGAATAGAAAATAGTATATTAGAATATAAGAAGAAGAGTACAGAACGAGTACATGAAGAAGTTCATGGAGCAGTTGATATGCAGAGGGAAATAGCTGAGCTAAATAGGCTCAAGTAAATCAAGAATAGAAAGTACAACTGGCCAGGTCAGCTGGCAGTGTACAGTCAGCCTGTTGAGGTTACATCATATTTAACACTCCCTCTTAAACTCAACAATTACAAACATCAGCACTGATAATGCCTAAGTGTTGTCTTTGAAAATCAAAAATTGATTTTCCCAGTGGCTTTGTAAAGATATTAGCAAGCTAATCTCGAGAACCACATAATTGTAGTACAATATCACCATTATTGACTAGCTTGCGTATGAAATGAAAACGAGTGTCAATATGTTTTCTTTTCTTGTGAAACACATGATTTTTGGATAGAACAATTGTTGAAGTATTGTCACAGAAAATAGGAGTTGGATCCTTTTCTGTATGTGACATATATTTCAATATTCTTCTCAGCCACACAGCTTGACAGGAAGCTGAGGTAGCAACGACATACTCTGCCTCTACAATAGATATTGAAACAATTGGTTGCTTCTTTGATGCCCATGAGATCAGGTTCGTGCCCAGTTGAAAAACATGTCCAGATGTGCTTTTCCTGTCATCTAGGTTGCTTGCAAAATCACTGTCTGTGTAACCAGAAAGTTGATTACTATCAGATTTAGTGTACCATAAGCCAAACTTGAGAGTTCCTGCAACATATCTCAAAATTGGTTTCACCATTTTCCAATGAGAATCTTTGGGGAATTCCATGAATCTGGAAACAAGGCTGGCTGCATACATAATGTCAGGCCTAGTTGCTGTAAGATACAACAAACTACCTACTAAGCTTTTGTATAGAGTAGGTTCCACTATAGAGCCTTCATCTTTCTTGCTCAATTTTGTGCCTAGGGGTATAGGGGTTTCTGCTAGATTGCATTCTTCTATGCAAAATCTTTTGATGATGTCTGTTGCATACTTTTGCTGACAGACAAAAATTCCTTTGGTTGATTGATCAACCTCAATCCCTAAAAAATATTTCATTATGCCAATATCTGTCATCTCAAACTCAGATTGCATGGCATGTTTAAAATTGGTTAACTCAAGATTTCCCGTATATATCATGTCATCAACAAATAAACATACAATCAAAATTTTACTGTGTTGATCTGTTTTGGTGTAAAGAGTTGGCTCATTTTGAATTTTGCTAAAACCACTTTTGATCAGGTAAGTGTCAATTATGTTGTACCAACCTCTTGGAGCTTGCTTTAAGCCATACAAGGCTTTCTTCAACCGATATACTTTGGCTGGATGCTCTTGGACTTCAAATCCAGGTGGCTGATCAACATAAACTTATTCTTCTAAGAAACCATTCATGAATGCTGACTTGACATCCATCTGGTATACTTGCCATTTGTGTTGGGCTGCTATGGACAATAGAGTCCTTACAGTGTCTAATATTGCTACTGGAGGAAAAGTTTCACCATAATTAGTACCAAGTTGTTGTCAGAATCCTTTGGCAACAAGTCTTGCCTTGTGTTTTTCGATCTGCCCTTTTTCATTGAGTTTAGTTTTGTAAACCCACTTGACACCAATACTCTTCTTGTGTCTTGGCAAATCAACAAGATCCCATGTCTTGTTCTTCTCAATGGAGTCAATTTCTTGGTTCATGGCTTGAACCCAATGTGGCTCCTTAGTTGCTTCCTTAAAAGATGTAGGTTGACATGACATTAAAGAAAAAAGGTTGTGTTGTTCAAAGTCATCCAACTGCTGATGGATTTCTCTCAAACTTCGAGTTCTCTGATTTTGTGGTTCAGAGAATGATTCTCTGCTTGAAGTTGAGTTATCTTGAGAATTTTCAGGTTGTCTTTGTACTTGCAATCTTGGAAGAATAATTTGAGGTACTTGCTGTCCTGAATTTTCTGCCTTTTCAGAACATGGCAACGATGGATTTTGACTGTCCATCTGCTGATTTTCCGAATCATTCCAGAATTGATTTTCCAAAAATTCTACATCTCTACTGAGAATGAGTTTCTTAGTGATTGGATTGTAAAGCCTGTAAGCTTTAGATGTTTCACTATATCCAGTGAAAATACATTTATCACTTCTGTCATCAAGTTTCTTCCTTAATTCATAAGGTATGTGAGCGTATGCTATGCATCCGAATGTCCTTAGTTGCGCAACATTGAGCTTTGTCCCACTCCATGCTTCTTGAGGGACTTTCATCTTTAGACTTGTGGTTGGAGATCTATTCAGGAGATAAAATGAGCATGCTACTGCTTCAGCCCCAAAAATATTTGACAAACTTTTCTCTTTAAGAAGTGTTCATGCCATATTCGTTATTGTCTGATTTTTCCTTTCAACCACTCCATTCTATTGTGGAGTATACCTGGTTGTTGTTTGCATGATAATGCCTTGTGATTTGCATAAATTTGCAAATTTTATGGAGTTGTATTATCCTCCTCCATCTGACCTGAGTGCTTTGATATATTTGCCACTCTGTTTTTCAGCTTCTGCCTTGAATTCTTTGAATTTTGCAAAAGTTTCAGACTTGTGTCTGAGAAAATAGATCCATATTTTTCTTCTTAAATCATCAATAAACATTAGAAAATAAAAGTTGCCACCTATGGACTCTGTTTGCATTGGTCCACATAGGTCAGTGTGAACAAGTTCAAGATGTTGTTTGACTTGATTGGAAGACTGTGGAAAACTAGTTCTCTTATGTTTTCCAAGTATGCATGACTCACATGGGGGAATTTGCTCTTTAAAGATAGGAAGACCTTTGACCATGGAGTGCTTCGGTAGAAGACATAGACTCTGAAAGGGTAGATGTCCAAATCTTGTATGCCAAACCATTGTTTCATTCAGGGTAGATGCACTCTGTGCATATGGTTGACTCAGATTTGCAGTTTTGAGGGTAAGGGGAAACATCCTATTCGGAGTCATATAGACTTTAGAAATCAATTTTCTGCTGGGGTTTTTGTCATATATTTTGCATGATGCTCCCTCAAAAAGTACCTTATAGCCATGTTCAATGAGCTGTCCTACACTTAGAAAATTATGTTTCAGATATGGAACATGGTAGACATTGTTTATGTCTTTCTTTACATTTGGTTTAGTAAGAATAGGAACAGTTCCTTTTCCTTGAACTTTGACTAAAGAATCATTTCCAAGTGTAATATCAGATGAGAGTGAAGAATCAATACATGAAAGTAAATCTTTGTTACCTGTCATGTGATTTCTACATCCACTTTCCAGCAACCAGAGATGTTTAGGTTGTTGTTCAGTCTTGTGGCACGAAAGAAACAGACCTCCTGAGTTTTCTCCCGTGTGATTTGACACATGTGCTCTACCTGAGAGCTGATATGCTTACTTCTTCCTGCATTCAGATTCATAGTGCCCATACTTTTTGCAGTAATAGCATTGTATGCTTGATTTCTCATTTGATCTTATCCCTCTGCCTCTTTGAGGCTGAAAACTCTGATTCTGATTTTGTTGTCTGTGTGCTTGGAAGTGTTGATTCGTTTTTTTTTGTCTGTGTCCTCCACTGGAATCAGGATTTCTATGACTGCTCCCTCTTCCTTGGTGATCTCTGCCTCTCCCTCTGCTAAAGGAGAATTGAGTTTTGAAAGCATTGGCGATTGACTCATCTATGAGATGCAGTCTAGTCTCATGTGTCACCAGAGAACCAATTAGTTCATCTGTTGAAAAACATGACAAATCCTTGGATTCAAGGATTGTTGTTACAACCATTTCAAATTTCTTTGGTAAACTTCTGAGGATTTTCTCAAAAATGCGTTGATCAGTGATGGTTTCACCAGTCAATCTGATCTGGTTCACGATAGCCATGACTCTGGTCATGAACTGATCCACATTTTCGGACTCTGTCATCCTTAGAGTCTCGAATTGCATCCTCAAGGTCTATAGTTTAACTGTTTTGACCCTGTCATTTCCTTGGTAGGAAGATTTAAGGATGTCCCAGGCCTGTTTTGAAGTACCAGCACCTGTGATTTTTGAGAAAATCAAGTCATCCACAAAATTTTGAATCCAAAATTTAGCTTTATTTTCTCTGTTTCTCTGCGTTGCCTAAGCAATTTTCTGTTGATTAGTCATGGTGGACAGGTCTGTTGGATTTGGTTCCACATATCCATGATCCACTGGATCCTAGCACTCTTGTGCTTGCAAGAACGATCTCATCTGAAGAGACCAAAACTCATAGTTCTTTCCAAGAAGAATCAGACCTTGAGTTGGTACTAAATTGCTAGACGACGCCATATTTAAGGAATTTAACAAAAAACAGAAAGAAAAAATTCGTACTTACCTGTCTCCTGCGTGTAATTTGTAGTGACTTCGGAACTCTATGATTCAAGATTTCGCGAGTTTCAACTTCGCGAGTTTTGGCTTCACGATTCTGACTTCGGAACTTCATTATACGAGTTCTTCGAATTCTTCTCTCTCCAGCTTCCAATCACCGAAACGCTGAAGAGGGCTTAACAACCTTGAATTTTCCCTTAGTCTCCATTCAATGTGACCACACGCCTAGATGTTAAAGTGCTACCGGTGAAATGTCGAAATTTCCCTTTGGACAACTCAACGGTCCAAATATTCTTATGATCTGACGGTCTAGATCCTTTTGGGATTTCGGGATTCTGGGTTTCGCGACTTCGCGTACCCTGTTAGCAAGATCTTCTGACTCCTTGATTCCCCGATCTCTGATTTACCGAAATGTCGATGGCCCTTTCCTTTCGAGAGTTTCCCTGAAGGCCTAGATTGTTGCATGCGTCCCCTTAAGATGGAGGGTCCTCGTCACTTCATGATTTCGTGACTTGCAGCTCCAAATCCTCTGTCAAATTGAAACCCTGGTAGCCGAGATGCCAACCGTTTCCTCAATCTCCACCATCTGTCTGAACGAATGGATGGCTGTGATCTTTTCGGGATTTCAGGTCTTTCACCCTGGAGTGTCATGACCTTTTGTCAACAAGACCTCCGATATCCTGAACTCCGAAATGCCAAAATGATGGCACTTGGATCTTCTGCCACTTGTCCTATGATATGGACGGCTCACAATCCTCTCAAGATTTCACGATACGTGATGTCGGGATTTCGTGTATCGGGGTTTTGGAGAGCAGTTTCCTTCGCTCATACAACACCTGATCCCTGATTTTGCGATTGGATCAGATCGACGACTCATGATCTATCTCAATCCAATGGTCCAGAATAACTTGTGATTTCACAATTTTCAAATTCTCATGGTAGTCTTCTGACCTTTACACCTTGCAAGTCAGTGAAATGCCGAGATCTTGCCACGTGTCTCTTGATGGACAGTCCAAATGATTTCGTGACTTCGCAAGTCGAATTTATCCTGTGCGCTCTAGATGACTAAACCTCGTGCACTTTCTCGTTGATCCAACGACTGTCGGTCCTCTACGCAAGATCTAATGGCTGAAATTATTTTTCCTTTTCCACGCTCTCTTTGTCCCTTCTGAACTCGATTTCCACCTCAGATCTGTTCGCAAGACAAATCTTACAGCCAGGATGGTTGTTCTTTGAACCTGAGACACATTCTTTATTGCCTTTGCAAGGATTTTCTTATGCGGAAGAAAAATTCGTGAATATTTCAAAGATTTGAAAGAATTTCACGAGTTCTTTGTTCTCTGCTACAATCTTTGACAGATTTGATCGATTTCTGAAATGCTTTAAACGCTTCTTCTTTCTGCAACTATCTTTCACGAATTTGAACAAATGCTTTGAATTCTTCAAGAGTTCCTACCTCTTGCAGCTCTTCTTTGTGAATCTTTGATGATTCTTTGAAAATTGAACAAGAATCTTTACTATTTCTTCCTTCTCAGTCTCTACTTCATTCTCGTGTTTCTGCTCCTTGAAACTTTTGAGCGTAGTACACTCTGCAACCTCGCATGAGCTTCTTACACTGATCTTTTGAGCGTATGATGGTCTGCTTCCTCGTGGAAGTTTCCTGCGAGGATCTTTCGAGATTATGACGGACAACTCTCCAATCCTTGTGAAAAAGACTGTGTCACGTGCTCTCAAGATACGTGTAAGCTATGTGCTATTTGAGGATTGTGTTGCTCTCTAGCTTGTGTGAAGAGGCTTACTGCTGAAGCTCTGATACCCTGAGAAATTGTGAAGCAAGAAATGTAGAGAGAAAGAATAGAACAGAAAACAGTATATTAGAATATAAGAAGAAGAGTACAGAACGAGTACATGAAGAAGTTCATGGAGCAGTTGATATGCAAAGGGAAATAGCTGAGCTAAATCATCTCAAGCAAATCAAGAATAGAAAGTACAACTGGCCAGGACAACTGGTAGTGTATAGTCAGCCTGTTGAGGTTACATTATATTTAACACTTAATTCGCTTTTATTGATAGAATATATTTCTGCTCTTTCTTTATATACCCATGGAAACGAGACGAATAATATGGTATGAAAGATTTCCTCTCCTCTTATCATTCTATTTTGAAATGGATTTATTCAACCCTCACAGAGGGTAGGGAAGTCGATCCATGTTGATGATGTGGGTGTTCACTGCACAGTTGCTTGGTTTGTTGGCATGTTTGGCTAATACTGTAAGGCCATATGATTAGCATGGGTTTTAAGTGCGTGAGGGACGTTTTTTTATTTTTTTCCTATGCCTAGGTTGGGTTTGAACTAGTTTTAAGCCTGGTTACTTATGGGCGTTTACGAGTCAACTTTGCGGATGTGTTAGTATATTTTTTATAAAATTTTGGCTATTTTAAAGGTAAAATAATTTTATTCTATAGAATTTGGATCAATGGTTTTTAGAAAAAATGGAAATTGACTAATATTTTTTTTGGAAAAATCATGAAAAATTAGTCCATTTGAAATATAATCAATGAATCAAATGACAATGAATTATATTTGTTTGGTGACTTTTTGATATATTACTTCACTTATATTAATGGATATTTAACTTGTCATTATATAAATTAATCCATAAATTTATTTTTCTTTAAAATTTCATTTAAAATTATTTAGAAATGGAAAAAATTTAACTATAAAATAATTTATCAATTTTTTGTAAGCTTTTTCAAATACATTATATATAGTAATTTTTTATTTTATATATAATTAAATATATAATAATATAAATATAATTAATTAAAAAATATTAATAAAAATAACAAATGAAATATGTTAATAATCAAAATACTCAAAATTGATTTTGCCTAAGTAATGTCTTAAATAATTCTTTCAATTGATTCCTCATGGTAGTTGTGAAAACCTATACAAGTTTAATTTTTAAGTATGTAAAGTAAGCTCATTTTTTGCATATTTGATCATAGAGTATGAAGTTAATGTGATAACAACACCTTAATAAAATAATATTAGCAATTGGATAAATTTATTTATAAATTTATTATTATTTTTTAATATTATAGAGGATATATAAAATTTTAATTTAAAATGATGATGATGATTAATGTTTACTAAGATAAATTGGTTTATCAAATCTTAGGAGGGTAAGGGATTACTTGCAATTTTTTTGAATTTTGTTTATGTGCTCAAAAAGCATCAAGAGAAGATTTCCAAGATCATCATAGTTTTGTTGAGTTAAAATGTTAGGAAGGTTGATACTGCGACAAATATTTTGAAATTGAGATCTGATCTGGGTATAGGATGGACAATCTAAGAGAAAGTGATTTTCATCTTAAACCTTCTTAGTGTCACAAAGATGACACACTCTTTCATCCCATGGCATTTTAGGAATTAATCAATGCCCAATTTCACTATGGAGCTTGTTGTTCCTGAGATTAAACTTAAGGCTCAAAGAGTAATGTCAGGCATCATGAAAGTTTAAAGGGAGTTTTTTTAAAGAGTGTTTTTTCTACATTGGTTATATGAGAAAAATTCCTTAAATGAAATTAATAGTATGGTATCAGAGAGGCCGTATTTCATGTCTGAGTCAAAATTGTAATATCGAATGGTGTGAGAAAAAAATACAAAACTGTTAAACAAAGCAAGGAATCAATTGTTGATGAGTCTCACCTTGTTGTAGTGGAAGAAAATAGATAGTGTACCCTTGAATAAAGTATAAGATACAGTAATCCACACAACTTGCAGGTCTTGTTTTACTCATAGTAAACACAGAGGAAAAATTGTTTACTTAACGAATTACTGATATAATAAGATTACAGTACTAAATTGCAATTAAACATTTACTAAGGAATTGCATAAGGAAATGATGAGATATGGAAAAATAGAAGAAACACATAACCCAAACTAAACAAAATTTGAAATCTCTGTCTACACTTGTATTAATACTCAATAAGGAGAGCTTTATCTATTACATCTGATAAGATGCAGCCTTGAATAGATCTTCAATCTATGTATTTCTAAAAAACTGTCACAACTCAAAATGATTGGACTTCTTATAATTAAAAAATAACAAATATTTGAAATAAGAAAACAGTACATAGAGAATGATGAGCTTCATTGGAAATCTCTTCTATCTCTTTGTCTGCTGGCCGAAATGCTTCCTTTCCTCATTCCTTTAGGCCAAACACATCTGTCATTTGATCTTCTTGATAATTTGGCACAACCTCTTGGTCATTGTAGCTTTGTTTCCATTTGTCCCTTCAGCTATATTCAGTAATGCAATGACACTTTCTTACATGCTTCCCACTGTGTTTTCTTTTCCATGCTTAATGCATTGGTTGCATCTATCTAAAAATTCCACCACTATTTTTGATGGCTCAATGGTTTCATTCACCTCAAAAATGTACAATTTATTTTCCACTTGAGGTAATCTTTCTTTGATTCTTTTCACTTCTTGAGTTATGGCCCGGGACTATGAAATTGGGTTCACTAGCCACTTATTAATCTTAAGGAGGTCAATCTGGCTCATTTCTTAAATGGATTCCAGGGTTTCTTCTTTATTCTTCTTAGAATTATGCTGGTTCGTTGCAATATTGATTTTCCCCAGGGCCTCCGCGATACTGCTTCCCTCAAAATCAATCAGTTTTTTGTCTAAGTATGATAACACTTCTTGACAAGCACCTTTCACCTCCCGGGCTAATCTCTTGCTCTCTGCTAAATTCGTTTCCCACACTTTTAGGGATAGATCGCCTCTTATTTGTTCAAAGGGGGAAAACTGAGGAAAATCGGGGACATTATCTTTCTGTGCCAATATGATGGCCTTTTGAAACTTAGCTCGGGATGAGTGAGCTTCTCCTTCCTTAATATAGATATATTTTAGAGTGAGGTCTACTGCTTGGTAGCATTTATGGATGGCATCGACCTTCATGAAAAGATCTTGCTGGGCCATTTCTAGTTTTTCATTTACCTCCAGTGCTGGGCCATTTCTAGTTTTTCATTTACTAGACAATCTAGTAAAATTCCCGGGAGAGCATGGGGAGGGACTGAGCATTCGAAAACCCTGATACGAGAGAAATTTTCTTCAATGAACCAATCTGCTAGTTTTCTCAGATTTCCCATGATTCTGTCTGAAATTCGAGGGGGTGGGAAACCATATAAAGCTATATGAACAGGCACTACGACATTGTGGTAGATTTCGTAGAAGAAATATTTGGCCTTTTCCTCCCACAGTTTGGAGTGGTAGAAGTGAATAGTTTCTGCGCTGGTTGGGGTCCAACTCCAATTCATTAGTGGGAAAGGGGTTATGAAGAAGATGGCATCCATGATATACATAGACATATAGAAAGGGACAGGCTGCCCCTTTGATTTAGCCAATTTGTATTCGGTGATTTCTTTGGCCAGATTATCTGACAACATCTTGGCCCAGTTAAAAGCATATCCCTCGGCCACCTCATGCATGATTGACACCCATTCCATCAATAAATGAGTAGGACTCTTCTTATCGAATAGTTTATAGAGCATCATGGTTACATAAATCATGTGAGTATCCAATGATGCTATGTTATACATGCCATGAGTGTCGGCCCTGAACCTCTCTGGGTGCTCCCACCAGTACTTGATTATATTAGGTTAACTCTTGTCATATTGTATGCATTTTGGTTGCTTGAACTCTTACATAAATGAAGTATTGTAAGTATATTTAGGCTTGGGAGATAGCTTATACATTACTTGGAGTTGTTATGGTTGGAACGAGCCAACAACAACTTTCTGGTGGTTGGTAATGCTCCTAGTTTGGATGTCAATGTTCTCCAAGACCTAGCCTATCATGTCGTTATACGGCATAAGTCTCGGCCACACAACTATCTTGTGTAGCTCAGACTGGGATATATATCTGAGTTTAGCTCCGTGAGTATCGTCCACTTCATCGCCGTAATATTCTAGGAAATTTATAATATCATGTTCCAGGATCTTGAACACATGTGTCCAAGATTTCATGGTGTCTATGGCTCGCGGTGTGGTACCTGACAAAATATCTACGCTTTGATTTGAACTTTCACCTGCAGCATTAGGCTTCTTTGTCATTTTTCGAAGTGCCATGATATCCAAAGAACAGAACGAGGCTACCTATTGCAAAGGGAATGCGTGAGCTTCTCAATCTGATAAAACTTACTCCTTTGTGAAACGTGAAAATGAATTCAAAATCTAAGTGTTTTTATTCATATCAGATGCATTGATTCTAGAACAACTTTACTGATGAACAACTTATTAAATTTAATGGAAAATATTACCTGGCGATCTGCAATCCGTGTTTGAATTACTACCTTTAATTAGCCATAAATTCCATTAATATTTGATGGTTCATGTTCAGAATTTTTAGATGAGACAGAGTTTGAAATTCCCAAATCCTGAATCTGCAAAGGCTAATCCTTGGATAATTGCTTCTTAAAACCTTAATTAATCGCATTTATGAGATGTGTTAACTTCAAGTGTTTTGATAGTTCAGAATTCAGGAACTTTAAATGTAGCTCGAGAGGAAATCTTCGAAACCCAAAATTGCGAAGTGATTAATTATCCGATAATCACTTTCAAGTCTTAATTAATCATATTTAACTTTAAGTGTTTCGTAAATTCAGACTTTAGATATTTTAGGATGTGATGAAGGGTAAACGTCTGAATCCCAAAGTGCAAATTCATTAATTATCCCTTGATCCTGATCAACTTAATTAATTAAAGTTTAATACTTCGACATTTTGGTGCTTCAGTGATTTGTGAATTACTTCTTTGTTAAACTTATGAAGGGTCATATCCCATAGTGACATGTCGCAGGTGACGTTATTTTAGATGATGTGTCAAGAAAATGAGGTGCCACATGTTACTTGGAATCGTATGAATCTTCAAATGAAAATGTCAGAAATGCGTGCCACGTGTCAACTCAGGATAGACTCAAAAGATATACATGTACTACATCTTGTGTCCTTTAAAGGTTTAGGAAAAGTGATATTGAAAACTTTCGGCTTTCGGGACTTTAATCGTGAAGACTTATCGAAACGCCCGAAGTATGAAGCTCTGAAGCGACCTTTAGCTATTTTATTTTTTTAATAATTATGCGGCTCAAAAACTCTAGAGAAATTAGGATTGTTCGATCAAACAAAAAAATTCATCAATGACAAATATCACGCATGCTTTATTTTAGATTAACCAGAACTAAAATAAATTTAAAATTAGAAATTTCTTCTCTAAGTTACCGTTTCAGGAAAGGTTATAATTTCATGGAGTGGAGAATGTAAAGCTCAAAAGTTCATATTTATATGTGTTCCAACATAGGCTCCATCTGGCGATTACGTCTCCCTGCGGGACGTGGAAGAACAACAAACCAATTGCCTTTATTGGGTATATGGAGTCATTATTGCATTTTTGGGAAACACCTTAGGGAAATGACCATACAGAGAAAAATTGAACTTCAACTGAATCTCATAAAACATTCAAAACCCATTTAATTATTGATATCAAGTTAGTCTATTAATGATTTCCTTTTCCTAAAAGTGAGTTTGGATTTTCTTAGGATAATCAAAAAAACTTTAATTGAAATATCAAACTTTGGTCGATTTCATTCGCATCAAGGCTAAGAAAATTTTAACAATTTATTTAGGGAATCCCTTATCGGTTTAGAATGTAAATATTACTGGGAAGGGAGCTAGATACCATAGTATATTATATATGTGTATGACATCCTTACGAATATCATAGATATTGCTTCACTGCCAACAAGCCTGTTCAGTACCCCGATGAAGTTATCGACATCTCCCATTGAATTTCCTTTCACCACTTCAATTACAATTTTTTCATTTTATTGAGATGAGGGCAATCATTACATGAATTTCCTTTCATCATCTCTTTTGGACAAAATGGGGGCAATAAAATTACGAATTTCCTTTCACCATTTGTCTTGGACTAGATGGGGGTAATCATTTTAGGAATTTCCTTTCACCATCTGTCTGATATTTTTTATATTTTTGAAATGGGGGAAATCAATTTGTATGTATCATACAAGTGATGATATCTTCTTAAAATTTGATAGTGAAGGTCTGTCAATAATTTTTTATTGTACTATGAACTAAATCTCTCTCGATCTTCAATACATATTTTCCTATAAGGAATATTTTATGGGGAATTTTTATTTTCCAAGGATTGGCCTTGAGCGAATTAATTAGTTAAAATCTGTTAGAATATCTAAAGTTATCAGGATTATCCTAGACAAACTTTCTTTTAGTTAAAATCAGAGGAACATAAATATTTTCACCTAATCTTGTTTTGAAGATATGTTTTTAAGTTTTCAGAGTCAAGGCAAAATTCTTTCTTTCTATGAAGATTTAAGGACGGGTAGTGAAAATCAGAATAGAGTAAAAGCTCAAGGATATGAAAAATGAAATAGAAGGACTCAGAGGGTCTGACGCAAAATAAACTTATTTCCACACAAGTTCACTTCTTGATTATCAGGCTTCTCTTTTTTAAGCCCTTTTTTATTCTTATTTTCTTTTCTTTTCATTTCATTTTTGTTTTATTTTCCTTTGATTCTGATAAGGCTTCAGAATTAATCTGCAGATTTATACTTTTATGATCCTTGATCAGGTGACTATATTTACATGAGTAGAACCTCGTTTATATTCGATAAGATTTCCTTAGAATTTTAGCTTGAACAATAAGTTTAGGAGTTCATACCTCAAATTTCATTTATATTTTCAATCAAACCAATTATTAATTCATCACTTGTTTTGAGAGAAAACAAATGTTTTGAAAACTGAGCGTTGGATTTCGATACCTCCTCATTTCTCATCTGACAACAAGTATTCTGCACAGGAACAAAATGGGAAAAGTGAGAAAATTTTGCAGAATATAAATGATATGCAGTACAAATATTTTATATTTTTCTTTTATGATATTGAACAAGACTTGGTTTATTTACAACGAAAAAGTAAAATTTAGATAATCTACGAAAGAAAATGAAATTGAAAATTGAAACAGGAAACCAAAACCGATATATACAATGGTAATGTGAAACATGATTATTGCATAAAATGTTTTAGATAACACCCGTTGATAGGGGCATCAAAAGTTTTTCCGTCGAGATTTTCTAGTAGGAAGGAATTTTTTCCCTCTATAGATGGAATCCTGAATGGTCCGAACCAGAGATGATCGAACTTGCCGTGTTTTCCCGCATCCTCTTTTCTAGCATCCCATTTTAAAACTAGATCACAAGGAAGAAACTACCTGTCTTTAGATTTTTTATCGAAGAGGGCTTTCATATTATCTTGGTACTTTTGAAGATTTTCATCTACTTCAGCCATGTTTTGATGGACTTCGATTATTTGCTTTATCCTCCTCGTAAGGTCATTTGACTCCTCTTTTGCGTCTTGCCACAACTTCATCACAAGAAGAGCAAGATTGATAGGAAGGATAGCATCAGTACCATAAACCATTTGAAAAGGGGACATACCTATTGATTTCTTGGTGCCAATTTGGTTCACCCATAAGGCGTACTTCAAGTGAATGTGCCAAGCCTTCTTATTTTCCGTTAACACTTTTTTTATTATATTCATCAGGATCTTGTTGGATGATTTGGCCAACCCATTTCCCTGAGGATAATAAGTTGTAGAATGTCCTAGCACAATGTTATATTTTTGAAAAACATTTACCATTTCCATAGATTTGAAAGTTTGGGCGTTTTCCGTGACTATTTTTCGAGGGAAACCAAATCTTGATAGGATGTTCTCTTCCAATAAATTTGTTACTACCGAATCAGTAGCATTCCACATTGGAATAGCCTCTACCCATTTCGTGAAGTAATCGGTAGCGGTTAAAATCTATTTATGTTAGATGCTTGACCGTGGATGAATTTCTCCAATCAAGTCTAGACCCCACTGTTGAAAGGGAGCTTCTTCTTTGATTGGGATTAAAGGTGTTGCAGGTAGCTTTTGCTTACCAAAGAACAATTGGAAAGGGTTGCAGGCTCTAACCTTGGCATTCACATCAGTAAATAACTTTGGCCAATAATATCCAACTCTAAAAATCTTATAGGTCGTTTCCCTCCAGGCATGATGTCTTCCACACACTCCTTCATCAAATTCATTTATGACATTCTATGTTTCAGGTTCTCTTAAACAACATAATAAGAAACCTAGAGGATCCTTCTAGTACAGTTGGCCTTCAATAATACAATATTTAACTGTGTGTAGCTTCAACGTTCTCTCTTTGTATGGAGTCATGTCACTCAGGCACTGAAGGGTAAGGACGTATGAAACAATATCGCTATACCAAGCAAATGAAGAAAATTTATCTTCGATCTATATAGTAGGGGTTTGATCATCAAGTTCCTCTAAATCTGGGATATATCCATGTGATTATAGGTGGTTTATCCTAAGTTCCCTAAAATTTGATTCTGCTAACAATTTTTCTAGGCCCTGACCTTTAAATAGCTTGGTCGGTTTTACTTCTAGATCAAACTCTTGAATTTTAGCTAACCACCGACCTCTCTTACCATCATTGTCCGATTGTAATAAGATATCTTTGATAGCGCTTGTTGGCACATAAGCGATTATTTTGGAATGCAGTACATATCTCCTGAAATCTTTGAGAGCTTTCAACATTGCGTAAGCTTGTTTTTCCAGTATATCATATTTTAATTCGGCATCCCTGCTTTTATTGAAAGAGGCTATCGGTTGCTCGAAACCTTCTTCGTTCTTTTGCAGGAGTACCACTGCGATAGTATGTTCAAATGCAAAAGAGAAGATCAAGAATTCCTTAGTATAGTCTGGACTAGCTAACATTGGTGCTTCTCTTATAGCATTCTTAACTCATTCGAATGATTCTTTAGCTTCGACGGTCCATTTCATTTCATTGTCTTTATTCAACATATTTGTAATTAGTTTGACAATTTCAACAAAGTTAGGGATAAATCTTCTCAAAAAATTTATCTTCCCTAGAAAAGACTAGATTTCTTTCTTATTTCTAGGAATGTTTCTCGTGTCAATATCCTCGAATCACATAGGGTCGACCTTGATTCCATCCTTCGAAGCTATATGACCCGGAAGCTTGCCTTCTTGCATAGAAAAATGTGACTTCTTAGGGTTAAGAGAGAAACCAATTTTTTTGCATTTCTCGAAGGTTTGTTTGAGATGAACCAATGTTCTACATTAGAATTGGAGAAGACTGTTAGATCATCTAAGTAAATTATAACAAATTTGCCTCTCTCATCGATGAAAGCTATATCCATCTCTCTTTGAAAAGTAGCCCCTACTTTCATCAAACCAAATGGCATTTTGTCGTACATGAAAGCTCCCCAAGGAGTGGTAAATGCAGTCTTTTCTTTGTCATCTTCGTGGACAACAATTTGGTTGTATTTGAAAAAACCATCAATCATAGACATTTTGTTAGCTCCAACTACTTTTTCTAGGACATAATCCATTTTTGGGAGTGGGTAGTTGTATTTGAGGGATGACCAGTTTAAATTCTTGAAATCCACACAAAGCCTTATTTCTCCACTTTTCTTCATAACGGGTACCAAATTTGCTACCCATTCAGAATACCTGAGTGGAACGATAATCTTTGTGTTGAGAAGTTTCTTGAATTCCCTTTCTATCATTGGCAGGAGGATAGGATTTATCTCTCTCAGCTTCTGCCTGAAAGGTTTGATACCATAATTCAAAGGAATCTTATGTTCAATTACAAAGGTATCGTAATTTTTTAGATTGTCATAGGACCATGCAAAGAAGTCTTTATACTGTTTAAGAAACTCGTCATACTTATTTTTCATTTGGGCTGAAAGGTATTTAGATATCTTGACCAGTTTAGGATACTCTTTAGTTCCTATATTATAGTCTTCAACCTCTTCAAGCTGAGGTCGTAAGGTAGATTTTAAGGGTATGTCATCTTGGTCAAACAATCTCTCTAAGGGTATCAATTCTCTAAAAATCTGATTTTTCTTAAGCACAAGCATTTGGTGGTTTGTGATCTTATCCTGGAACTTTTCGGGATCTTCACCTTCCTGCATGACCCAAATAGGATTGTTCTAGTTTTCCTTATCTATATCAGTCTCAGAGAACTCGTTGATCATTTCAAGGAAATGTTTAATTTGTTCCTCATCTTCAAAGACTTGCTAGTGTTGAACGTTATTTGGGATTGAAGGTCTATGTCTCATTTCAATGTGATACATCAGTTTTAGGATAGTAAGTGGTATAAACATTACATCTGCTTTGGATAAAGAGTCCGCCTGCTAATTTTCCATTCTGGAAATGTAGTGAATGTTAAAAGACGAGAAGAAATTCTTTATCAAATCCCAGGTGCAATTTTTGTATGACCTTAGCCTTGTATTTTTAGCTTGATACTGCTACATTATTTGTTTCACGATAAGCTCTACATCACCATAAAATATTAGATGTTCAATTTTTAACTTTCTGGCAACCTATATTCCTAAGACTAGAGCTTCATACTCACAGACATTATTTGTATAATCAATCTCCCACTGTAATCTGTATGAAAAGGGGATAATGTACTCATCTCCTGGCGCTACAAATGACACTCCATCCCCTGCCCCTTCGTAGGGCGAAGCGCCATCAATTTTTTTTTTCCATACTCCTCTACTATTAACATTTTTCTTTGTTTTTTCTATTTTTCTATTTTCTTCTTTTGTACATTCTTTGAAATCATCATCTATTGATAGTATACAATTTCTTAAATCCTAATCAACAACATAGATTGGGTAATTATTTGGGTTTTGGGGGTCACTTACAGTATATGCCAGTCTAGTCTCTCTGTACATTTGAGTAAATTTTCCATCGAAAATTGGGATCGTAGTGTAAGTCATGTCTATATGAAGTGATCATCCTAATGCCCCCCCCCCTCGCCCCCCAAGACCTGGATAGAAGCATGTCATACTTGGCAAGGACGTCGCGAACAACTACGTCCATACACATAATTTTTATAGGGATCTGTGAAAGATTTAATACCAAATCTTTGATCATGATAAGACTAATCCAGGTGGATATCGGTGGCTACCCACCTTTTCCAACTGGCTCAAAAAAGTTTTTTGGCAATTTTGGTAGTTTACTATTTTTAGTAGCTTTTCGGGTCTTGAAACTTTCGGAGCTGTTTTGAGGCCCTAAACAACGTTTTTTTTGGGAAAACAGGGAGAAACATGGTAATTCCTTCGATATTGCTAGCAAAAATGTTGTAGTCCTCAGATAGATCTTTCTAATGAGGTATTGAGTGCATCAAATGGAGATCATATGCAAAAGTTACGACCCCGAGAAGTTGATGTACTGACTTACCCAAACGGGGCCCACATGACTTTTGGCGCTTCATCTCCTAGGGTTAGGTTTTTGGATGTCTAGGGTTTTTGACATTCTTGTTTATTGTAAAAAGACCTTCATAGCCTCATTGTAACTATCTTCTTGGGAATGAGTGCAACCGTCACATCTTTTCTCAAAGATAAGACACCACCATTCCAATAAACTTGTTTTCCACTGCATTTTACAGTTTCAACTTATTTCCTTATTGAATAGAAAACCAGTTTTATTGTATCTCTGTTATGTTTTGTTAAGAACCTGTTAATAATCTGTAGTCATTTTGTTCTGCTCATAAAATCCAGATCAGTGGTATCAAAGTTGTCTGCTCCTTGTTGTCTTAATGCATGTCCCCAATGAGGTCGAAGTACAAAGAGTTGGGTCTCGAGCTTGTTTCTTTTAAGGAAAAAGCTTTCGCACGGCCAAGCGACCTTGATGCAACCCACGCCCTCGATGGCAAGGTCTCTCCCACCAGGACCTTCTTCACACGGCCCGAAGGTTCCAAGCCCCTCCTATTCCTCTCAGGAATTTTCTTACCCACAGAAATACTACCGTGATTCTCCCTTCGCAAATCGGGAGATCGGGTCTCATGATATTGCAAGGCTCGTAACACTGCTCTTGGTCACTCAATCGCCGAGTCCCGAACGTCGATGGTCAACGGTCAAACCTCGGGGTATCGTCACTCGCGACACCGAGCCCTTATATTTCGAAACCCTGAGTACCGAGGTACCGATCCCCGATGTGAGGCCACCTGTCCTCCACTAAGTCTCGTGGTCCCACACTGCCACGTCACCCCGGGATTTCGCCGATCGCGAATCCATGATGCAAGTGTTCCTGAGGTTGAAATCCCCAAATGCTGATTCCGCGAGGCTCCGGATTTGTGCCACCCGTCCCTTCGACGATCGACGACTCCCGCTAAATCGGGAAATCGCGACTCGCGATTTCAACGTGCATGCAATCCTTGCACTCGCCAACCCCGATATGCCGATATGCGATGGAAAACGGGTTTTCTCATACACCTGCGAGTTAACCCCCTCGCAACTCCTCCGCGATCTGACGGTCTATGAAATTTCGTGACTTTCCACAATGATTTCAAGTCATCAATTCTCTTCCTCTTGAAGAGTTCTCCGCTTCACCACCTTCGTCCTGTGCGAGTGAAGCATAGGGACTATCCCTCCTGATCTTTTACCAACTCGGACTCCTCTAGAGTATTTGCGCACACTACCTGAGTTCAACCTTCAACTACTCCCAACAGTACTTGAAGTCTTCCAGATCCTGCGCTTCCTCAATCACAGCAACCCTGGCCTTTCTTTGCTTAGACTCCCTGCTAAGGCTTCGACCTTGACCTGCACTTCACCTGCACGCCCTGTCAACCCAGTTCAGCTTCTGGGTGAGAGAGAATGAGAGTTTAACTGTAGAGCCTCCTTGATGCACTCTATGAGGAGGAATTCAACTGCACTCTATACAGGAATCTCCTGGCTCGAACAGAGAAACAATGGAAACTTATTCCCTCATTCCCTCAGGTTTCGAACCTGATATGCGATCACATACGAAGCATATAGAAGATAAGCATAAAAAGAAGCAAGTATGCAACAACATAATATCAACAACACATAGAGACCAAACACATCCATGGAGTTGAATCAAAGTCTTTCTTCTATTAATTCAATCTGTACATGGGGTTCTTCACAAGCTCTCTGCCTGCTCTTCTTCCTCTCTATGCTAATGCTGAATAATCCAGAATGTATTTCAATGTACAAAGGAGGGTGCCTATATTCCGTTTTCCCTCTCGAAAGTAAAACTGTCTAATCTACAGTTAATTCCTATCTAACAACATTAAAACTATTAAATGCCTTATTATCTATATTACAATACAAGTGCGCTTCATATGAATGCTTTCATTCAAACGACGGTGCAACAATCTGTTTAAAGTAATTCAAAAATGTATGTGCTGGCGCTGTCCAGCTGTTCTTCTCTTTCCACACGCTGGCTCGCTTGATGAAGTCGTAGATGCTCCTGCATCATACTCCTCGGCTTAAAATATTTCATGGGCTCCTGTCCATGAGCTCCTACACAGTGTGCCCATGCTTCTGAATCACTGCCTTTGTTTCCCAACTGGCATCCTCCACTGGCTGGTTCTTCCATTTCACCAGGTACTCAAAATATTGTTTTCTCCTGGTCTTCCTGCCTACTCTCTTGTCCAGTATGCACTCCATCTCAAGCTTCTGTGCAACTGGAAACTACTTCTGCCACTGGACCACTGGTTCCTCAGCCCCAGTGTCTGCTTCATCAGTTCTATACGGGTATAAATCTGAAACATTAAAAATCGGAGATATCCCGATGTCTTCTGGCAATTCAATCTCATACGCGTTCTCACCGAATTTCCTCAGAATTCTGCATGGCCCGATCTTCTTCATTTTGAGCTTATTGTACGTTCCCCTTGGAAACCTCGCCTTCCTCAAGTGCGCCAGAACCATGTCCCCAACTTCAAACTGAAGTTGCCTCTTTCTCTGATCAGCTCTGCGCTTGTATTCCTGATTGGACTTCTGCAGTCACTGTCTTACCTGTGCATGAAGTTCCTGCATTGCCTCCGCGAATTCTTCAGCCCTCGCGCTGCTAGTCTCAGCCTGTTCTGACTCCCTGAGCTCAGAAACTCCTCTCGGCTGTGTCCCATACAAAATTTGGAACGGGCTCTTACCTGTACTCCGATTCACCGAATCGTTGTATGTGAATTCTTCCTGTGGTAGGATTTGATCCCAACTGCTGTGATGCTCTGTCACCAGGCTTCTCAACAGATCCCCCAAGATTCTATTGACTACTTCCGTCTGCCCATCTGTCTGCGGATGGTAAGCAGAACTGAATGCCAAGTCAGTCCCCAGCTTCTTCCATAGCCTCCTCCAAAAATGACCTATGAACTTGGTATCCCTGTCCGAGACTATGCTTCTCGGCAATCCATGCAACCTGAAAATTTCTTTGAAAAACAAGTTTGCGATGTGCGTGGCATCGCTGGTCTTATGACACGGTATGAAATGTGACATCTTTGAAAACCTATCCACCACCATGAAGATGGAATCAACTCCTCGCTGTGTTCTCGGTAAACCCAGAACAAAATCCATACTAATGGCCTCCCATGGCCTCTCAGGTATGGGCAATGGCTGATAATATCCTGTGTTCTACTTTCAGCCCTTTGCATGTTGACATATCCTCCACCTGTCAACAAACCATTTTACATCAGCGCGCATGCCAAGCCAAAAATATGATTCGCTCAATTTGGCGAATGTCTTGTCATGTCTGAAATGACCTGCTAAGCCTCCACTGTGCTTCTCCTTCACCAAATTCTCTCTCATAGAGCAATCTGGGATGCATAATTGATTGCCTTTGAACAACAATCCATCCTGGATCAGGTAATAAATCCACAGACTCCTATCCCTGAGAACCGGGTTCTCGACTGCCTCGTATGCCTCGCCAAAGTCTGCGTCACCTGCATACATATCTTTCAGATTTTCAAAACCTAAGGTTTTGACTCTGAACTCCTGCAGCAACAAGCATTTCCTGCTCAAGACATCATCCACCTTGTTCGCAGTCCCCGAAATGTGCTTGATCACAAACGTGAAATTCTGCATGTACTCTACCCACTTCGCGTGCTTTTGATTCAACTTCTCCTGTTGACTTACAAACTGTAATGCGTGATTATCGCTGTACAAAACGAATTCCTTGGGTATGAGATAATGCCTCCACTTTTTTCAATGCCTATATGATGGCATAGAACTCCTTATCATACGTGGAGTACTTCAGCTTTGCATCATCCAGCTTCTCACTATAATATGCAACAGGTCTGTCATCCTGACTTAAAACCTCTCCAACAGCATACCCACTGGCATCACACTTCACTTGGAAGGTTTTCTGAAAATCTGGCAGCACCAGAATTGGTTGCTCTGTAATCTTCCGCTTCAACAAATTGAAGCTTCTTTCAGCCTCCGCTGTCCACTGAAAAACTTTATGCCTCTTTTTCATAGTGTCCATCATTGCTGCGCTAATCCCGCTAAAATTCCAAATGAATTTCCTATAGAAACTAGCCAGTCCATGGAAGCTCCTTACCTCAAAAACATTTCTCGGTGATGGCCAATTCCTGATTGCATTCACTTTCTCAGGATCCATCTTCATTTCGTTAGCCGAAATAACGAAACCCAGATATATGAGTTCCATCTGCATGAAGGAACACTTCTTCAAATTGATTAGTAGCTTCTCCTGCTGTAACCTCCTCATTACAATGGCCAAATGCCTCAAGTGTTCAGCCTTGGTCTTGCTGAAAATTAGTATGTCGTCCAAGTATACGACCACAAATTTGCCAATGAATTCCCGCAAGACTTCATTCATCAGCCTCATGAATGTGCTTGGCGCATTTTTCAAACCAAATGGCATAACCAACCATTCGTACAAACCCTCGTTTGTTTTGAATGTTGTTTTCCATTCATCTCCCTCTCTCATCTGGATCTGATGATATCCGCTCTTGAGATCTATCTTTTAAAAATAATTTGGCCCGCTCAGGCAATCCATCAAGTCGTCCATTCTTGGCAGTGGAAACCTATACCTGATGGTGATCTTATTTATCACCCTGGAGTCTGTACACATCTCCAGCCTCCATCTTTCTTCGGACTCAGTATCGTTGGAATGGCACACAGACTCAGACTCTCCCTGACCAGTCCTTTGTCCTGCAGATCCTGAACCTGCCTCTTGACCTCCTCGTTCTCCTGAGGTGTCAACCTGTACGCTGCCTTATTTGGCAAACTTGCTCCAGGTATGAGGTCAATGTGGTGACTCACACTCCACACCGGTGGCAACGAACGAGGTAGTTCGTCCACGATGATATCAGCGAACTCTCCCAGCAGTTCCTGAATCTCCTCTGGAAAGCCATCCACTCTTGTGCTTGTTAGGACAATTCTCGGCTTCCTGACAACAAAGAATTGTGGATCTTCATTCTTCTCCATCTCTGTGAGAAGCTCTTTCCCACTCATGAGAAGTATCGTGCTGCTAACTTCTGGCTTCACCTCTTTATCTTTTATTGGGAGTAATCTGTGTGTTCTCCCATCCTTTTCTAAGGTGTATGTGTTCATTCTCCCATCATGAATCACATTTCTATCATATTGCCATGGTCTCCCCAGCAGTATGTGACATACATCCATGGGAATGACATCACACAGAATCTCATCATGATAATTTCCAATTTTAAATTTAACTAAGCATTGTTTAGTGACACTTACCCGGTGTCCTTTCTGTAACCACGAGACTTTATATGGGCTCGGGTTCTTAGTTGTTTCCATCTCTAGCTTCTCCACCATCTTGGATGAAACGAGATTATCAGTGCTTCCGCTGTCAATGATGACTTTGCATTTCCTGTCCTTGGCTGTGCAAGCCGTTCTGAACAATCTGCTCCTCTGTGCTGAGCTGTCCACCTATTTCTCAGGTGCCAAAAGAATTTTGTGCGTCCCAAGCGATCTTCCACTGTCCACATCCTTGCTCTCAACATCACGCCTCTGGTGCACCTCAACGATGTGAGCTTTTCCTCTGTCCATCTTCCTGTCTGGATAGTCAACGGCCTTGTGTCCGTCTTTCCCACATGTAAAACATTTGATGACTCCTCCACGGCCTCTTCCTCTACCTCGGGTACGAGGAATTACGTCAGCGTCAGCATATCCTCCTTGCTGATCATCTTGCAGCCTCCTCGACTCAGCAATTCACTGCCTCTGCTGTGAGGTTCCACCTCTTTCAGCTTTTCCCTGAGGCCTCTTCCAATCCTCCTTGGGTTTCTGCGTCCTTTCTTGGGCAATAGCTTTGCCTCTGGGCTGACTCCTGCCTCGCCCTCGCTGACCTTGGTTGCGGCTCATCTTTTCCTCGGCCTTTAGAGCCATCTGGTACGCATCCTCAACTGTGCAGATGGTCACCATGCTCAATTCATCCTGAATGTCATACCTCAATCCATTCAGGTATCTTGCCACCTTTTCGTCATCACTCTCCCGATGACCAACTCGAATGTTGAGCCTATAGAATTCTTCGGTGTATTCTTTCACCGTCATCAACTTCTATCTCAGGTTCTGCATGCACCTGAACAGTGTGATCTGGTAATCCCTCGGAATGAACTTCGCCTTCATCTTGGTGATCATCCGATCCCAGCTTTTGATCTTCTATTTGCCTTTGGAACGCCTGTCTGCCTGCAGCTCGCCCCACCATAAGGCTGCATGTCCCTTCATCTTTGTGACTGCATGACTTACCTTCTTGTCCTCTTTGATGTCCTCATAATCGAAGTAGGTTTCGAGTGCTCGGATCCAATCCAGCAACTCTTCAGCATTTAGACTTCCCTCATAAACAAGAATGTCCATTCTAGTCTTCAAGCTCATCCTCGAAATGGCTCTGATTAACCTTTCAGTTGATGCGTCTTCTGCTGAGACCTCCTCTACTTCGTGTCCATCTTCCTCCTCAACTTCAGAATCACTGAACTCTCCTGCGCCAGCCCCATGCCTCTGGGTGGTCTCCATCTCTTCGATTCTCGCCCTGAGATCTCGAATTTGGCACTCCATCTCTGGGTTACCTGCTGGTCTACCCCTTCTTCGGGCGTCCCTGTCTTCACGATCAGGTGACTGCCTCTCTCTTCTGGGCGGCATGGTGTGTTTGTTTCTCTCTGCTACCTGAACAAAGAGGACTCCACTTCCCGCTCTGATACCACTCTGACGCAACCCATGCCCTCGACGGCAAGGTCGCTCCCACCAGGACCTTCTTCACACGGCCCGAAGGTTCCAAGCCCCTCCTATTCCTCTCGAGAATTTCCTTACCCACAGAAATACTACCGTGATTCTCCCTTCGCAAATCGGGAGATCGGGTCTCGCGATATCGTGAGGCTCGTAACACTGCTCTCGGTCACTCAACCGCCGAGTCCCGAACGCTGATGGTCAACGGTCAAACCTCGTGGTATCGCCACTCGCGACACCGAGCCCTTATATTTCGAAACCCCGAGTACCGAGGTACCGATCCCCAATGTGAGGCCACCTGTCCTCCACTAAGTCTCGTGGTCCCACACTGCCACGTCACCCCGGGATTTCGCCGATCGCGAATCCACGATGCAAGTGTTCCTGAGGTTGAAAACCCCGAATGCCGATTCTGCGAGGCTCTGGATTTGTGCCACCCATCCCTTCGACGATCGACGGCTCCCGCTAAATCGGGAAATCGCGACTCGCGATTTCGACGTGCATGCAATCCTTGCACTCGCCAACCCCGATATGCCGATATGCGATGGCAAACGGGTTTTCTCATACACCTGTGAGTTTACCCCCTCGCAACTCCTCCGCGATCTGACGGTCTACGAAATTTCATGACTTTCCACAACGATTTCAAGTCGTCGATTCTCTTCCTCTTGAAGAGTTCTCTGCTTCACCACCTTCGTCCTGTGCGAGCGAAGCATAGGGACTATCCCTCCTGAGATTTTACCAACTCAGACTCCTCTAGAGTATTTGCGCACACCACCTGAGTTCAACCTTCAACTACTCCCAATAGTACTTTAAGTCTTCCAGATCCTGCGCTTCCTCAATCACAGCAACCCTGGCCTTTCTTTGCTCAGACTCCCTGCTGAGGCTTCGACCTTGACCTGCACTTCACCTGCACGCTCTGTCAACCCAGTTCAACTTTTGGGTGCGAGAATGAGAGTTTAACTGTAGAGCATCCTCGATGCACTCTATGCGGAGGAATTCAACTGCACTCTATGTAGGAATCTCCTGGCTTGAACAGAGAAACAATGGAAACTTATTCCCTCATTCCCTCAGGTTTCGAACCTGATATGCGATCATATATGCAGCATATAGAAGATAAGCATAAAAAGAAGCAAATATGAAACAACATAATATCAACAACACACAGAGACCAAACACATCCATGGAGTTGAATCAAAGTCTTTCTTCTATTAATTCATTCTGTACATGGGGTTCTTCACAAGCTCTCTGCCTGCTCTTCTTCCTCTCTATGCTAATGCTGAATAATCCAGAATGTAGTTCAATGTACAAAGGAGGGTGCCTATATTCCGTTTTCCCTCTCGAAAGTAAAACTGTCTAATCTACAGTTAATTCCTATCTAACAACATTAAAACTATTAAATGCCTTCTTATCTACATTGCAATACAAGTGCACTTCATATGAATGCTTTCATTCAAACGACGACGCAACAATCTGTTTAAAGTAATTCAAAAATGTATGTGCTGGTGTTGTCTAGCTGTTCTTCTCTTTCCACGTGCTGGCTCGCTTGATGAAGTCATAGATGCTCCTGCATCAGACCTCTCATGGAAGGAGAACATAAATATGTCAGGACAGGAGATCCTTTCAAACTATTGATTGAGGAAGCCCTCATGCAATAGAGGAACGAGATGATGGACAGTTTCGTGCAAATCCTTCTACGGCTACCAATAGGCGATGCATATTCTTCGAGTGGAGGTGCCGCCCCCTTCAAGGTACAAATAAACTTTGGTATTCCTATATTTGAAGGTCAAATAGATGCAAATGTTGTAGACAAGTGGTTAAATCTACTAGAAGGGTATTTTCCTGTCCATAACTTTTTGAATCGAGAAAAGAATACTTTTGTGCTCCTCAAAGTCGTTCCCCATGTCAAAGATTGGTGGGAAACTTTCTGTGAGAAAAAGGAAACAGAGGAACCCTCATTATTTACATTCACAACCACCTGGGAATACTTCAGGGATGCTATTAAGGAACAATACTACCCTGTCATAAGTTATGATGACTTTTATATCAAATGGACCACGCTGCGACAAGAAAGAGACCAAGCAGTGCTAGATTTCACAAACATCTTCCATACCTTGCACACCAAGATGGGTATCAAAGATTCAGAGTGACATTTGGTGCTCAAGTATCATGGTTATCTGTATAGATACATCCATACCGAAATGGAATTTTTGGACATCTCATCCTTGGGTGTGGCCTACTGATATGCTGTCAAAATCGAGTAGAAGCTAAAACAAAAGATGCGACAATTTGGGCCTGGGAACCCCTCACAACAAAAGCCAGGAAAGGGAAGCCCCAACCCACATAACAAAGGATCAGAGAAAATATGGACAGTATCATGACAAACAGTCCAATCCGCAAGAAAAGAAGGACACCAGAAAGACAAAGAAAGATACCAAGAAGTGGTGCGACTTCCATAAGAGCCCTTGGCATAACACTGTTGATTGCTGCTCAAAGCAGTGGTTGGTGGCCAAAGTGAAATCCTTTGAATTAGATGTAGGTTGTGAATCTGAGTTAGAACCAGAAAGGGGAAGACAGATCATTGACGTGAAACCCAGTTCCACCATTGATACCACCAAGCTCCATCTTGGTGAACCAGACGTGCCAGAAGAAGGAGAGCACCTCTTCCATTCACAGATGTGGGTAAAAGGCACCCCACTACACTTCATCATTATAGTAGTAGCCAGAAGAGCTTCATCTTAGCAGAGTTCCTCAAGTGGCTAGCCCTGCCGACAATGTTGCACCCACAACCCTACACCATTGGATGGCTCCACTAAGGAAGCGGTCTCCGCATCAGCCAAGAGTACCAACTATTGTATGACATCAAGACCTTTAAAGACGAGGTATTGTGTGATGTTTCTCCTCTCGAAGTTTGTGATGTTATTTTGGGCCAACCTTATTTATGGAAATGTAATGATGTATGTGAGTCTAGGCCTCGTATTTTTATTATTATTTTGAACAAAAAATTGTACAGGATACCCGAGGTAGTCCCACTTAGTGTTATTTCCTTGATCTCTGCTAAGAAATGTAGGAAGGTCATATCTCAGACAAGGAAGTTTTTCTTCTTTGTGATTCACTCTCAGAATGAGCGAAATATCACAGTCAAATCCAGGGTCTCTGCGGCCGACCTATCCACACATTATAAGCAGGTAGATAAGTTCGTGGAAGAATAGTTAGATATCTTCTCCTCACCTACTGGGGTACCTCTGCACTGCCAGATCAAGCACCCCATCGATCTGACCCCTGATGCACCACTGACCAATGGACCAGTCTATCGCCACTCTCTGTTAGAGAATGAGGAGATCAAGAGATAGATCCAAGAAATGCTCATCCATCCCAACTCATCAACTTGTGGGATCCTAATCGTGCTGGTACAGAAGAAATATGGAACCTGGTGACTCTGCATTGATTACCAGGCTCTGAATAAAATCACAGTCAGAAATCGGTACCTGATTCCCCAAATCAACGACCTCCTTGATCAACTCATGGGGGGCAAATACTTCAGTAAGATTAATCTAAATTTTGGCTACCACTAGGTCTCGATAGAACAGACAGATGTATGGAAGACCACCTTCAAGTCAAAGGAAGGCCTTTTTGAATGGTTGGTCATGCCCTTTGGTTTGACAAATTCTCCAGCCACTTTCATGAGGATGATAGAAAATATCCTACGACCATTCACCAATACTTTTGTAGTGGTGTATCTGGATGACATTCTCATTTACAACAAGACTTGGGCCGAACACTTGCAACATATTTAACAGGTCTGCATACCCTACGATAGCACAAGCTATACGCCAATTTGGAAAAATGCTCCTTCAGCATGGACAGGGTACATTACCTAGGTTACATCATTGATCAACATGGCATACATGTGGATCCAACCAAGATCCAAGTCATCCGTGACTGGCCAGCCTCAACCACACTCACCGAGCTTCGGAGCTTCTTGGGCCTTGCCAATTTTTATTGCAAGTTTGTGTTGGGATTCTCCCACATTGCATGGGCCCTCATCCAAATAACCAGGGGTGGTGGTAAGGCGAAATTTGCATGGGGCTGGTCCCAACAACAAGCGTTCAATGATTTGAAACAATGCTTGTGCTCAGCCCCAATACTTTCACTACCAGACCTGCAACAACCCTTTGAGATCGAGACAGATGCTTTAGACTATGTTGTGGGCACCATTCTCACTCAGCACGGCCACCCCGTGGCCTATCATAGTGAGACATTATCATATGTTGTCTGTAAGTACCCTACTTACGACAAAGAAATGTACTCCTTTCTGCAATCCTACTGCCAGTGGAGACATTACATTCTTGGGAAGGAGACAGTCATCCACACTGATCATAAGCCACTACAGTTCATGCAGACACAAGGAAAATTGTGTAATCACCGCCATCCACCTCAACATCAAGTATAAAACAGGAAGCACCAACCGCGTCACTCATTGCCTCAGCAGACCGCTAGTCATGACACTCACCACGGTGCTAGTCTCTTTTGGCCATGAGACCTCTGGATGGCCCCAACTCTATGAGATAGACCCAGACTTCGCCACCACCTACCAAATGTTGGGTGAAAACGCAGTTGTCGATAATTTCCATCTTCAGGATGGGTTGTTGTGTCGTCTGGGCCATATCTGTGTTCCATCAAGAGAGTGAGTGAATCTGATCTGGGAAGCCCACTACAGTCAGGTGGCAGGATACTTCAGCATCAAAAATACAGTGGTGATGCTACAGAAACATTTCTACTGGATGAAACCTCGAAAGGAGGTCAAAAAGTATATCAGGTCTTGCACTGCCTACACTATTGCAAAACTGACCACTAAGAAATAGGGCCTGTAAAACCCTCTTCCTACTCCTGACAGACCATGGGAATCCATCTCAATGGACTACATGTAGGGCCTCCCATCCACTTAGTAGGGAAATGACTATGCTTTTGTGGTTGTTGATCACTTTTCTAAGATGGAGATTATGTTTTCCTGCAAGAAGAGAAACACAACAGAGGTCACTGCCAAGATCTTCTTTGAATGAGTTTGGGTACATTTTGGAATCCCACAAACCGTTGTCTCAAATCGGGACAGTTGATTTCTCATCACATTCTAGTCGAGCCTCTGGTCACTACTGGAAACCAAGCTCACCAAATCCACGACCTTCCACCCTTAGACAAATGGCCAAACCAAGGTCATAAATCGAATGATTGTGCATATCCTTCGCATGTATAATTCCAAGCACCCTCACACATGGGATGAGAGCCTTTCCTATGTCCAACATAGCTACAACCGAGCCCTGGATATCTCAACTGGCCACAACCCCTTTCAGGTGGGGTTGGGATTCCAACCATTGAGTCCCATAGATGTTTCACTTCCCCTTATGGTCACCTCAACCGACTAGGGATGATTTTAGGGGATAAAGTTCTCTCATAGGCTAATTTTCCATGGTTTTTCCAAAAACGAGATTCGTTGTTTTAAAAATGATTTGCCCAAATTCTATAGGATAAAATTATTTTACCTTAAAAATCACCAAAATTTTATAAAAACTATATAAAATCCTTAGAAATTTGAATATTTTTACAAAAATATTGCCAATCATTTATAGTTGGCATATGAAGGATTAGTAAGATTTGCCAAGGTTTCTATATTTTAAAATAAACTTCCATCCTTAAAATCATCCCTGCAACCGACTCATATCCTGCTCCAACTGAAGCTGACAAAGCCACCTGGTTCATTAAGCAGATACGACACATCCGCCAATAGGTTCAGGATATCCTACAGAAGTCCAATGACAAGTACAAGCAACTCCATGATCAACATCGAATGCCACATAAGTTTCAGGTGGGCGACAAAGTTTGGTTGCACTTGCAGAAACAACGCCTTACAGGACCCCATTGGAAGCTTCGCCCACTCCTTTATGGTCCATACACCATCACCAAGGCTATGGGGGATAATGATTTTGAGATCAACATTCCTCCTTTCCTTGGCCTGCACCCAATGTTCAACATGGATCTCCTTCGCCTTTATTTCCCACTATTATTGGACACCTCAGAAGTAACAGAACAACTGACACCAAAAGAGCTCAACCCCGACTGCATACAAAAAACATCCCATGATCATATTGTAGACACACAGATCAAGGGAACTTGACACTAAAGAATCCATATTTATTGAGTCGTCAAAGCAAGGTAGCTCCTACACCAAGGCAAGTGGCTCTCCTGGGCCCAAATTCAACAGAAATTTCCTCATCTGATGGGGGAACTCAATGCAATGGAGAACATTGCTTCCTAAGGAGGGATGATTGATCCAGGTGGATATCGGTGGCCACCCACCTTTTCCAACTGGATCGAAACAGTTTTCTGGCAATTTTGGTAATTTACTATTTTTAGCAATTTTTCAGGTCCTAAAACTTCCAGAGCCACTTTGAGGCCCTAAACGACGTTTTTTGGGAAAACGAGGAGCAACATGGAAGTTCCTTGAATGCTTCTCACACAAAAGTTGTATTACTTGGATAGATATTTCTAACTAGGTATTGACCGTGTCAAACAAAGATCGTATGCAAAAGTTATGACCCCGAGAAGTTGATGTACTGACTTACCCAAACGGGGCCCCCATGAATTTTGGCACTTCATCTCCTAGGGTTAGGCTTTTGGATGTCTAGGGTTTCTGACATTCTTGTTTATTGTAAAAAGGCCTTTAGAGCCTCATTGTAACCATCTTCTTGCGAATGAGCGTGGTCATCATATCTCTTCTCAGAGATAAGCCGCCACCATTCCAACAAGCTTGTTTTCCGTTGCATTTTACAGTTTCAACCTATTTCTTTATTGAATAGAAAACCAGTTTTACTGTATCTTTATTATTTTGTGTTAAGCACCTATTAATAATCTATAATCATTTCATTCTGCTCATAAAATCTGGATCAAAGACACTTAACTTTTCTGGAATCAAACGAGTATAGGTCTTGATAAGGTCTAGTAATTTCTAGGCCCAATTTCTCCATGATAATTTTAGGCATTAAATTATGAGAGGCCCCAGAATCTAACATGCAGTTGTGGAGTAAGTGGACGTGCACAATTAATGTAATATAAAACGAAGCAACATAATCCTTAGTATTTTTGATGTGCAGACCAAACATAATTAGAGGTCTTTCATCTTGTAGATTAATAACATCTACGTGACATTCAACATCAGAAAAATTTATCATTTTAGAAATGTGTTTTTATAAATCGGATTTTTGGCAAGATCAACCAGGGGCATGGGGATTTTAATTTTATTAAGTTCATTTTCTAAACTGAAACCTCCAGTTTTTTTTTTCGATTTCCTTGGTTAGAGATTGTGCTTCTATATTCTCTGTTTTCTTAGTTTGTGTTGCTCGTGTTTCAACTGTTTTTGTTTAGGTGACTTGTGTTTCAACTAGCGGTTTAGTAACAACTTCCTCATTCACTTTATTTCTTGATAAAAAAAAATTCGGTGGAACATTTGTAGGATTTGTTTCTCCGGGCCTTAAATTGTACTTTTGTTGGAGTTTGATCATTATTGAGTCGACGAGTCCTTGATATGCATATTATCCAATATTATTTATACTTTCTTCATTATTAAACAGGGGTTCTATCTCTAGATATTTTTCATAATCCTATTTAGTTAAATGAGGCTCCAGGTTGTCATCACTAAGGTTGTTTATATCCTCTTCTAACTCCTCATAATTTTTCATGTCATCCCTCTGCATAAATTTTTCAGTCTTAAAAGGGGCTTGGATATTTTAATCTTCATTTTTTACCTGTCTTGTTGCATCTGAGGATTAGGGTTTCTTTTGAACTAATTTCTAATGAACGGATCAGGTTTGGCTTGGTCTAATTCCATCCTGGATATTTTGTTTGATAAGTCTTTAATTAGTTTAGCTATCTTATCCATTTTTTCTTTCGCGGACTTCCCAGATCCAAATGGCCCTTCTTGTTCTTTGAAACATCTAGGTTCTCTAGTTCCTGTCTCAACTTTGGATTTTAATTTACTAGATGCCATCATATTTGATTTGATTTCTATGGAATCATCCTACATTCCTGATAGAGTGGCAGATCTTCTTTCTCTTAAGAGGAGGGAAAAGTCAGGTTCAAAAGATCCTGCAAAAGTTACCTTTTCCGGAAGTTGAGAGGGTTTAACTTCGGTTGGGATCTTATTGTATAGTTTTTTGTACCTCTGAGTAAATTCGAGAACCGACTCAAAATGCCTTTTTCTTAAATCCACAAATTCTGTCAAATAATAAAGATGATTTTTCTTTTCTCCCCATTGTCTTAAAAATGCATTTTCTAGATCATCATATGATCGTAGGGATCCTACCGGGAGTCGTCGAAACTGGGTTCTAACTTTTCCTTAAAATGTTTGTACTAGAAGCCTTGAGTAAACATATTCATGCTCAATGCCAAGGATATCAACAAACTGATCGAAAAAGCCTATGTGCTTGGTTGTGGTTAAATCTCCTTCTCCCATAAATTTCGGTAAGTTCTTCATATAATTTTTGGGAAAAAATTATATGAAGAACTTACCAAGGGAGGACCAAGGGAGCATATTTGGAAACTACCTTGGAAAAAAATTTAGGGGGTGCAGGTTGTCCTTGATCTTTTCCACCTTCTCCTCCACCTCTGACACCACCTCCTCCAGCAACAACCATTGGAAGTCTAGGGGACAAACTTTAGGAAAAACAAGGGTTTTAAAAAACTTGGAGGGACCAAAGTGGTGACCTTTCAACTTATTTGGGATGTGGTGAAGCAAATTCTGAAAAAAGGTCATTAGTAGATGACAAATATAGAAGAGGAGGAAAAGGGAAATGTGGACTAGTTTTCTAATACTTACAAGTTGTATAAATAGGAGAACCGATAGGGGATGAATCAAGGTATAAAAAATGTTCTTCAGGGTTTTAGAGAACTGAAAACTTTACCTCGGGAAAGGATGAGGTCGACATAGTATTAACGACAACGTGTAGAGAGAAGGATATTTTGTTATGATCGTTAGGAGTATCATTCGAGTCAATCTCAATCTTTATTTTGGGTGCAATTACCTCTGGGTTCTCAAACCAAGCCTCATGTTTACTAGTTGATGCCTCTGCAGATGATGCTTGTTTAATATTCTCTTTAGGGGTTAGTTCTTAAACTAGAACCTTAGCATTAACTTGTGCAAATTTGGGTTGGTATATTTTACTTGCTGATGCAGTAGTCGATTTGAGGTATCCCTTTGGCTTCAACAACCTTTCGAGATCTGATATTGGTGTGGTTTGCTTATCGTCTGGATTCTTTCGACCGAATGCCAGTTTATCTGTGGTGGAGTCGCCAAGTGAAAGATAAAAATAAGCCTTACTTGTGTATTCAATCTTTGTTCACTATCAAAGATAGAATCTTACCTTGTCATTTTCCCAGGGAAAAATAACTTCGTTTGTTCATCCCCGACAACAACGCCAAAAAGATGTTGTTCCTGAGATTAAATTTAAGGCTCAAAGAGTAATGTGAGGAATCAAGAAAGTTTAAAGGGAGTGTTTTTAAAGAGTGTTTTTTATACCTTAATTATATGAGAAAAATTCCTTCAATGAAATTAACAGTATGAAAACACAGAGGTCGTATTCCGTGTCTGAGTCAAAATTGTAATATCGAATGGTGTGAGAGAAAAAACAAAAAAATGTTAAACAAAGCAAGGCATCAATTTCTGAAGAGTCTCACCTTGATGCAGTGGAAGAAAATAGATAGTGTACCCTTGAATAAAGTATAAGATACAATAATCCACACAGCTTGCAGTTCTTGTTTTACTCACAGTAAACACAGAGGAAAAACTTCTTACTTAACAAATTACTAATATAATAAGAATATAGTTGTGATACTAAATTGCAATTAAACATTTATCAAGGAATTGCATAAGGAAATGCTGAGATATGGAAAAACTGAAGAAACACATAACCCAAACTAAACAAAATTTGGAATTGTTGTCTGCACTTGTTTTAATACTCAATAAGGAGATTTTTCTCTATTACATTTGGCAAGAGGCAACCTTGAATCGATCTTCAATCTATGTATTTATAAAAAAATGTCACAACTCAAAACGGTTCGACTTCTTATAATTAAAAAATAGTAAATATTTGAAATAAGAAAACAATGCATAGAGAATGATGAGCTTCGTTGGCAATCTCTTCTATCTCTTCATTTGTTGGCTGAAACACTTCCTTTCCTCATTCCTTTAGGCTGGACACATCTGTCGTTTGATCTTCTTGATAATTTGGCACAACGTCCTGATCATTGTAGCTTTGTTGCCATCTGTCCCTTCAACTATATTCAGTAATGCAATGACACTTTCTTACTTGCTTCCCACTGTGTTTTCCTTTCCATTCTTAATGCATTGGTTGCATCTATCTAAAAATTCCACCACCATTTTTGATGGGTCAATGGTTTCATTCACCTCGAAAATGTACAATTTATTTTCCACTTGAGGTAGTCTTTCTTTGATTCTTTTCACTTCTTGAGTTATGGCCTAGGACTGTGAACTTGGGTTCACTAGCCACTTATTAATCTTAATGAGGTCAATCTCACTCATTTCTTGAATGGCTACCAGAGTTTCTTCTTTGTTCTTCTTAGAATTATGTTGGTTCATTGCAATATCGATTTTCCCCAGGGCCTCCCCGATACTGCTTCCCTCAAAATCGATCAGTTTTTTTTCTAAGGATGATAACTCTTATTGACAAGTGTCTTTCACCTCCCAGGTTAATCTCTTTCTCTCTGCTAAATTCGTTTCCCACACTTTCAGGGCCAGATCGCCTCTTATTTGTTCAGAGGGGGAACGCTGAGGATAATTGGGGACATTATCTTTTTGTGCCAATATGATGGCCTCTTGAAACTTATCTCTGGCTGAGCAAGATTCTCCTTCCTTAATATAGATATATTTTAGAGAGAGGTCTACTGCCTAGTAGCATTTCTAGATGGCATCGACCTTCATGAAAAGATCTTGCTAGGCCATTTCTAGTTTTTCATTTACCTCCAGTGCTTGAGTCTGGAAAGATGATATCTCTACTTATGTACCTTCAGTCAAGTCTAACCTGGATTTCAATTTCTTTATTAACTCATCTTGTTGAGTGACCAATCCTTTGTTGACCTGTGAATTTTGATGGAGCTCCTCGAGATCAGCTCGCAATTGTTGGATTTGATGTCGGTCATAAGCTTTGATTTTTTCAAAGTATTGGTTCATCTTATTCTTTATAGTCTATTCCATGGCCAACATTTGATCTTGCAACTGATGCACCAATAAGATTTTGTCTTAGTTTCTCTGCCAAATTTTATATTGACCATTGATTTGTGGTGGCAAATGCACCCAATGAACCTACAACTTCCTTCATGAATTTTGAATCGTCGCGATTATTTCCATCATATAACATCCTCTGCCTTTTGGTTATTACCCCATCCTTATTCTGTGTTTCTCGTTTGACAATGTCCCTTTGTTTCTGGCTGAAGAAGAAGTCTGAAGGAGGCATATCTTTGGGCAACATTGGGGTAAGATCACCCACATAAATGACTTCGAAACTAGGAATCCCGAAACTAGACTGTAGAGGGGTCAATGAAGTAATAGGAGTATCGGTCTCTGTACACGGTTGTTGATCTGTAGTATTGGCAACAGATGTGGCTGGTGTCGAAGGAGATATATCCTACCCTTGTTTTAGGAAGGGTTCGAGCTGAGCTGTTTCTTGAGGGCCTAGTGGACTTGATAATGAAGCTTCCAATTCTTGAGTCAAAACTTTGGAACTATTTGGGCTTTTCTCAGTTTCCTGTTTGCCAGTGTTCCCTGGTTCAAAATCTGGAGGTACAGATTACTGTGCAGGTGAGGTGGTTACTGATTCACCCTGTAGTATTTTCAACAAGCTGTTTCGTCTGTGTCTCTTGAAACTGAGGAAGCCATCCTGTTGATATGGGGACAAGGTTTGGAGTCTGTTCAGTACCTCCTCATAAAACTTGAATCCCATGAATATTTCATTATGTGGGGAGTTTTCATGCACATATCTCTTCAAGTTGTATTGGTCCAGGTGGTTTTCCACGATTTTGTGTGGGTCGTGCCTTTTAAATTCAATTTTAACTAATTTGACATCCTCCAAAGTTGTAGCCTCCACTTTGGAATGACCAAATTCTAATAGTGAAAACATACCAACCTGGAGAGGGAAGGTAGGCCATACCTTTTTCTGGGTTGCTTTTAGCTCTCTGCTGATGCCCCCTACCACTGTTTGATAAGATACTTCTCGACATACTAGTTGGTCAGGTAAAAATCTCGGGAGAGCATGGGGAGGGACTGAGCATCCGAAAACCCTAATATAAGAGAAGTTTTCTTCAATGAACCAATCTGCTATTTTTCCCAGATTTCCCATGATTCTGTCTGAAATTCAAGGGGGTGGGAAACCATATAAAGCTATATGGATAGGAACTATGACATTGTGGCATATTTTGTAGAATAAATCTTTGGCCTTTTCCTCCCATAGTTTGGAGTGGTAGAAGTGAATAGGTTCTGCGCTAGTCGGGTTCCAACTCCAATTCATCAGTGGGAAAGGGGTTATGAAGCAGATGGCATCCATGATATACGCAGACATATAGAAAGGTTCAGGCTTCCCCTTTGATTTATCCAATTTGTATTCAGTGATTTCTTTGTCCAAATTATCTGACAACATCTTGGCCCAGTTAAAAGCGTAGCCCTCGACCACCTTGTGCATGATCGACACCCATTCCACCAGGAAATGAGTAGGAATCTTCTTCCCAAATATTCTATAGATCATCATGGCTACATAAATCATGTGAGTATCCAATGATGCTATGACATACATGTTGTGAGCATCGGCCCTGAACCTCTCTCGGTGCCCCCACCAGGACTTGATTATATCGAGATAACTCTTGTCATATTGTATGCATTCCTATTGCTCAAACTCTAACATAAATGCAGTATTGTAAGTATATTTAAGCTTGGGAGATAGCTTATACATTACTTGGAGGTGTTCTGGTTAGAATGAACCAACGACAACTTTCTGGTGGTTGGTAATGCTCCTGGTTTGGACATCGATGTTCTCCAAGGCCCAGCCTATCATGTCGTTATACGGCGTGAGTCTCGGTCGTCCAAATATATTGTGTAGCTCATACTGGGCTATATATATTAGTTTATCTTCATGAGTATCATCCACCTCATCGCCATAATCTTCTCGACAATTTATAATCTCATGTGCCAATATCTCGAACACCTGTGTCCAATATTTCACAGTGTCTATGGCTCGTGGTGTGGTATCCGACAGAATGTTCGCATTTGGATTTGAACTTTCACTTGCCGCATCAAGATTCTTTGTCATTTTCTGAGGTGCCATGATATCTAGAGAACGGAATGAGGCTAGCTATTGCAGAGGGAATGCATGAGATTCTCAATCTGATAAAAATTACTACTTTGCGAAACGTGAAAATGAATTCAAATCTAAGTGTTTTTGTTCATATAACATGCATTGATTATAGCACAACTTTACTGACGAACAACTTATTAAATTTAATTAAAAATGTTACCCGACGATTCGTGATCTGTGTTTGAATTACTACTGTTTATTATCCATAAATGCCATTAATATTCGGCGGTTCATGTTCAAAAGTTTTAGAAGAGATAGATTTTGAAATTCCCGAATCCTGAATCTATGAAGGCTAATCCTTGAATAATTTCTTCTTAAAACCTTAATTAATAGTGTTTAGAAGATCTGTTAACTTCAAGTGTTTTGAGAGTTTGGACTTCGGGAACTTTAAATGTAGCTCAAGAGTAAATCTACGAAACCCGAAACTACGAAGTGATTAATTATCCGGTAATCGCTTTCAAGTCTTAATTTATCGTATTTAATTTTAAGTGTTTCGGAAATTCAGAATTCAAAGATTTTAGGATGTGATGAAGGGTAAAGGTCTGAATCCCGAAGTGCAAAGTCATTAATTATACCTTGATCTTGATTAACTTAATTAATTAAAGTTTAATACTTCACCATTTTGGTGCTTTGGTGATTTGTGAATTAGCTCTTTGTTAAAATTATGAAGGGTCATATCCCATAGTGACGTGGAACAGGTGATGTCATTTTAGATGATGTGTCGAGAAAAGGAGGTGCCACGTGTTACTTGGAATCATATGAATCTTCAAACAAAAATGTCAGAAATGGGTTCCATGTGTCAACTCAGGATAGACTGAAAAGATATACATGCACTACGTCTTGTGTCCTTTAGAGGTATAGGAAAAGTGATATTGGACACTTTTGGGTTTCGGGGCTTTAATCATGAAAACTTATCGAAATGCCCGAAGCACGAAGCTCCAAAGTGACCTTTAGCGATTTTATCTTTTTAATAATTAGGTAGCTCCAAAACTCTGGATAAATTAGGATCGTTCGATCAAACAAAAAACTTCATCAATGACAAATATCACGCATGCTTTATTTTGAATTAACCAGAACGAAATTAAATTTAAAATTAGAAATTTATTCTCTAAGTTACCGTTTTAGGAAAGATTATAATTTCATGGAGTGGAGAATGTAAATCTCAAAAGTTCAGATTTATATGTGTTCCAGCAGATCTCATGAGAATTTTTTCGTATCTTAGAAATGCTTATTTTTTTCTTTACACTTGTCAAAACGTAGAGTTAATTTTGATCTTCTAGATTAGGGTTGATTACCTCCTTATAATACCTTAATTTTGTTTTTCCTCTAGCTCTTTATCACACCACATTTTCTCCTTAAATTTTAATTTGATTATATTTTTAATAATATCCCTATTCTGCAAAATGGTCTCTTCCATGATTCCCTAATGGCATAACCCATATTGGGCATGTTTATGCTATCCTTTCTTGAGTCGAAGGTGGTTACGACTGGAGTTCAAAGAAATTTTAGGAATCTTTTTATCTTCCATGTTGTTTAACTTGTCATTCAATCCAAGCTATAAAAAATCACTTCCTAGTCAAGCCAAGACAAACACTTCCCATTCAAGCCAAGCTATAACAGATCCCTTCATAGCTCTATTAGCCACAACCCTTTTTAGGCGTGCTTGGGATTCCAACCATTATCCCCCATTGATATAGCTCTTCATGTTGCATCTTCACCGACATAGTCTTCCCACACTCAGGAAAATCATGTTGCTATATTGGTTGAAATGAATCTAACCCCTCCAACAATAGGTTCATGACATCCTTCAACAAGATAATGACAAGTACAAACATGACAACTTCTTCAGCAAGACAATCAACTCACCATGGTACAGATTCAACAAAAGCTTCCTCATCTCCCATGGGAACCTGGTGCAATGGGGACCATTGATTTCTAAGGGGTGAGTAATGATTCAGGTGGATCTCAGTGGCCACCCACCTATTCCACTAGGTCAAAACACAATTTTCCATTTTGACAGTTTTTCGAGTCCCAAACTTTTGAGGTCGTTTTGAGGCCCTAAATGATGTTTTTTTTTACTTGGAATCACCCAATATATTTTTGTTGGGATGTATTGGGCCATTCAGAATGTGTACTCCTCGACTAGACCTTTTCAACGAGGTATCAAGAACCCCAAACAAAGATCGTATGGAAAATTTATGCCCTAGGAAAGTTGACATATCAACTACCTCCATTGAGGCCTACAAACCTTTTGGCATTTCATCTTTCACGGTTAGGATTTTTTTTTTTTGTAAGTAAGTAAAATATATTAAGTTCCTCTCATGAGCAAAGTAACAGAGCAAAATACAAGATGTTCAGTCTGAAGAAGAGGGACTGCCCCAACAGAGGGGAAACCAGTCCATGATCCCAGAATCATCAAACTGTTCAGTTATTCTATTGTCTATTGAAATCATAAGGTGTATTCTTAAATACTTAACAAACACTTAGAAGGAAATTGACAGTAGAAACACCTGACACCTGCAACTTATCTGATAAGCTAGACATACGGAGAATAATTGGGCCACTTGGGCTGGATGTCTTCTGTCCAGGGCTCCTCCTCTATGTAAGTGATCTGGTCGGCCCAATTCTTGTCGCCTTCCCCATCGACCACTGTGTTATCAACTTTTCTGCCTGAAGTTGCACCCATATCTTTATCCTTCGTCGCGTCTGCAGCTTCTTCCTCTGGCACGTTCAGTTCCTGGATTGGAGAGTCCTCGTTCTGTCTAGGGGTCAGGGAGTCCTGCAGGGAGGCGAGGGTTCTAAGGAAGAGGTTGACCTTGACATCCATTTCCTGGAGACGAAAGTTGAGGTCTTCCACGCCCTGGCGAATACCAAAGACCAAATCATACAGTGCCGCTAGACTATCCCAAAGCTGCGCTGAAGTGAAAGAGTCCTGAGGGAGANGGGGGGGAGGCACCGGAGGGTCGCAAGGTTGACGAGGGGGGGGAGTAACATCACGGGGTACCAGCGCCCACGAAAGGGAGTGTTCATGCACCATGCGACGCGAGGTAAATGAGAGGTGGCCAGACTGACTGCGAGAGGAGGAGCTCAAAGAGGACGAGGCAGAGCGTGAGATGGAGGGACGCCGAGGTTTCCAGGGTGAGCCTCGCCTTGGCCTCCCCCGTAGGTGCGTCATGGTCCAACAACAACAGGAGACAAAGGTGATACGATGCACGCTGTGGGAGCAGAAAAGGGCGGATGAAACAGAGCCGAGCTTATGCCAGTGCCACTGCAGAGCCCGCTCTGCTAGTGACCGACTGCAACAAACAAGCCACATTGTGATCGAATGCATACTATGAAACCCAAAAGGAGGAGCAGCTGCGTTAATGGGCGCATTAAAACCCATTCGTAATGAATTTACGGAGCATTTAAATGCTGGGGGGAGGCACAAGCATTTCACGTGCCCCCACATCCTGTAGCCCGTCACCCGCCTCCATCGACTGCCGTGTAACCCACACTATCACCCCATCCGGGGGTTCACGGTTAGGATTTTGGATGTTTAGGGTTTTCTCATTTATTTTTTATGTTAAAAATGTCTTTGGAGCCTCATTGTAATCATCTTCTTGTGAATGAGTGTAGCCATCACATCTCTTCTCAGAGATAATCTTCCATCATTCTAGCGAGTTCATTCACTCTGTATTTTTATGGTTTCTATACATTTTGTTCATTAATAATATTGTGTATTATTGTATCTCTATGTTTCTTTCAATATCTCTATTTGTTTTTTTGTTATATATCTACCTTCATTTTTTTCTCAGCAAAATCCAGATCATATCGTCCATTAGAACAATTGGAAGGATGAATTTTCTTAACATACCTAAAAAAACAATTATGCTAGGGACACTTGTGAAGTCAATACAATAAACTTATTTTAGAAATTATTGAATATGAGAAAGAGGTGGATTTTTTCATGGGGATTCATAGAGGGAAGCACATGGAACTCATTGAATAAGTCAAATCTATAGTTGTTGGATGGTAGAATAATGACCCACCTTGGCCTTCCTCTAGAAATTGTATCATCTCCCCCCATTGATGACTTTGGCTCATTAGGAGACCTGTCCCTCTACAATCTCTCCTTATCCTCAAAGGGTAATTAGGACACAGAACACCCTCTAGATTTGGAACTACAATATCACACAAGTGTGATCAACATTGCAACCAAGTTTAAGAAGAGGAAGCACTTGGATGATGCTAAATTAGAGTGTTGGGAGAATGTGTAAGCTTATGCCAACTACAGACATGGAAAACAATGATTTATTTTCATGTTTCTAGATGTTTTGGGATAAAATTTTTTTCTCTTAATTGATATGTAAGCCATTCCACATGTAGATTCCTAAGAGGTTGGAATAGTGAAAATAGACTTAGTATCACATTGGATATGAAGGTTTGCATTTTTGACATTTGGCCACAACCATCCTTACCATTTTTGTATTACAATGTTGTTTATTTTAGCCACAACACTATTTTTTAATATGAATTTTAAGTGTTATTGTAAAAAAATATTAATTTTTTTAGTTTTTCTTTTTTCTACATATTCTTATAATGATAATAACAACATATGATTTCGAGTATGTAGGTTTTCATAGTTAGTCATAATTTTATAAAACTTTATGGATAAATACTGTGTCATAGGTTTTGAAACGTCCAACCTTTTGGGAAGACACTCCACCCATCATTAGGGACAAATGAAGATGATATGTTAGAAAATAGATTTATATTTAAAGAGAAGATTGGAAAAAGACAATTCAAGAGAAGAAAGAGGATTATGTAGTGGAAAAATAATAAAATATAGAATTAGTCGTTAACAATAGATGATAAAATAATAAATTAATAAATTAGCCGCAATTGTAATAAAGTGAAAGAATAATGAAAATAAAATAATGATGATAATATAATATACTATAATGAGTAGGAACCATAGAAAATAAATGAAAAATAAGAATAGGAAACAAGGAAAATTAAATGAACAATTAGACACGATCAAAAAGTCAAATGTAAGAGGACTCTAAACAATGAAGAGAAAAGAAACTAACCATTATATTGCAAGGGGTGCAAGGGGAAGAAAAATTTAAAGAGATAAAGAGGAGGAGGGGAGGTGAAGCAATGAGGATTGAGAAATAAATTTAAGTAAATAAATTTTTTCACAAAAAGATGCCTAATGATCGAGGTGATGAACGGTGGGATTCCAAGATTGGCTAAGTTTGTAGCCATATTTGTGATTAAATATATTAAGATGTTTTTCAATTTCAAGAGCTTCCCAAATGAGGTGAGAAGAGTAATAAGAAGTTGATTCTAATATTTTAGTTTTGTCAAAACAAATTAGATGCAATATTTTTCATAGGAGCAAGGAATTTGGTACACTCTTGGGTCAAGCATTAGGTTGGATTTATATTTAGAAGTTCTAAACAATTATTTGAGGGTTTTATAGGAGTTGAACAAGCTTTTAATATTGTTCTTAGCCAAAATTTTAGAAATATGATTTGTAGTTTCTTGGATATAGGGAAGAGAAATGAGAACACAAGGTGAGGAGGAGGAAGATAAGTTTTCTTACCACGGGGTGGTATGATATGTATTTTGGAAATAGTGTGTATTATATCAGGAAGTGTAGTTCACGACCGTTTTGGCCCTAGTATACTTATATTGTGAGTAATGATTTTGGAAATAGTGTTCATTATATTAGGAAGTGCAGTCCTAGCAACTTTGGGCATAAAGGGTTTTGGCAGATGGAAATATAGTGCTATACAATTCTTAGTGTGGGTGAAGTGGGGACTTGGCAGTTATCTTCTTGGCGTGTATTCGTATGAGGATGATTATACCCGACTAGCCCCATGGGTGTTTGACATAAGTGCTAGTCATGGTATGATGTGCGCTTCTGTGATCTTGTTGAATGCTATTTTTGCTAGAGTTCGGGGACACTGGAAGTACTCACAATCTTGAAAAAGAATCTCTCAAGGCTTAAAACATATTGTATTATGGACCCTTGGATGTGGAATATAGTCAACGAACCAAATGACAATGGATGCATTATATTTGTTTGGTAACTTTTTGGTATGTTACTTCTCTTATATTAATGGATATTTAATTTGTCATTATACAGATTACTCCATAGTTTAATTTTTCTTTTGGAATTTCGTTTAAAATTATTTTGAAATCGAAAAAAGTTAATTATAAAATCATTTATCAATTTTTTCCATCCTAGCCTAATACATTATAAAGTGAGAATTTATTTTATATATAATTAATTAAAAATTGTTAATAAAAATAACAAATAAAATATGTTAATAATGAAAATACTAAAAATTGATTTTGCATAAGAAATGTATTTTAAATAATTCTTTCAATTGATTACCTTATGGTAGTTCTCAAAACCTATAGAAAGTTTAATTTTTATGTAATGTAAGATCATGGTTTGCATATTTGGATACTACAATATCAAGTTAGTGTGATAACAAACACTTTATAAAAATAATATTAGCAACTTAATAAATTTATAAATTTATTATTTTTTTAATAATATAGATGATATACAAAATTTTTATTTAAAATGATAATAATGATGATGATTAACTACTAGCGAGACAAATTGGTATATCGGATTTTAAGAGTGCAAGGATTACTTGCAATTCTTAATAATTTTGTTTTTGTGTTCGAAAAACATCAATAGAAGATTTCCAAGATCACCATAGTTTTGTTGAGTTAAAGGTTAGGAAGGTTCGTAGTGTGACAAATATTTTGAAATTGAGATCTGATCTGGGTATAGGCTGGACAATCTAAGAGAAAGTGATTTTCATATTCAACCCTCTTAGTGTCACAAATATGAGACAATCTTTCATCCCATGGCGTTTTAGGAATTGACCAATGCCTAGTTTCACTATGGAGCTCATGAGTATTTATTCTTATCTTAGCAATGCTTATTTTTTTCTTTACACTTGTCAAAACATAGAGATAATTTTGATCTTGTAGATTATGGTTGATTACCTCCTTATAACACCTTAATTTTCTTTTTTCCTCTAATTCTTTACTACACCACATTTTGTCCTTAAATTTTGATTTAATAATATTTTTAATAGTATCCTTATTCTGCAAAATGGTCTCTTCCATGATTCCCCAATGGAAGCAATTTTAGGATGCCTCTTGTCTTCCATGTTGTTTAATGCATTCTTCTACATTAGGTGTCTAGTCATAATCGTGCTCTCAATGGGGGAAATGATTGATTCTAAGAGGAGGATATGATAGGGAGTATTTCCTTTAATTTTGAGATTAAAGGTTATAAAATTCTTTTGGATTTTCTCTATCTTTCTCCATGATTATTGAGAGATACTGCATCCCCAAACTTTACATCCATATAGAATAACATGAGTAACAAGAGTCTCAAAGAGGAGTTTTTTCTTATCCCATAACCAAAGATCAACTGATTTATAATTGTTTTCAAGCCCATAATAAGATTTTCATCCTCCATTTATCCTTTTCTCACTGCTATAATTCCAGTTGAGCTTGTGGCAAATATAGATTCCAATGTATTTGTATGAAGTCACTTCCTCCAAGTTGTTGTTGTCATATTCAAAAGTATCATGAGTGATCTTATTGGATTTAATAATCATGACTTTTGTTTTATCAGTATTCATACTCATATCCATATTGGAGAAAAAATCCTTGATAATTCTTTGTTGTTTTCCAAAATTGTGAAGACTCATCGCCATAAGTACAATATCATCAACATAAAAAAGAAGATAGATAACTATACGAGTGAGAATTGAGCCGATACAACCTTCTTTTTTCAAAGAATAAATTATCAATATATATATATCAAATAAAATAGGAGACAAAAGACAATTATATTTAATATCATTCCTAAAAAAATAATTTTTTTTTTTTTTTTTTATAAAAAAATTATATTTTATTTTTTATAAAAAAATCCGTTCTCACCAATTTTCTATTAATGTTCTTTCTACTTCCTCTTTTGTATTCTTTGTAAATCGTACACACCAATACATGATAATAGATAAATTAGTAATAACAAATCTAATTATATTAAATATTTGGTATCATAATCAAAATATAAAAAATTCTGAAATATTTTTATAAAAATCTGTATTTGTAATTTTGTACTCTTTCTTTATATTCTCTCCTTTTCACTTTCTATTTTTATATTATCTAATTCATACTCCTATATTCGTCACTTCCTTTATCTACACTATTTAATTCTCTCCACTTTCCATCTCAAGAAATGGTTATGTGTGGCGATTTCCATGAACCATATTGAAATTAATTATGTAGCATTTTTAAATGGAACCATTAAATGAAGGAGCCACATCGTTAGATTCTTATTCTCTTCTTTATAAGAAACCTATATTCTCTCCATTTTCACCTGTCATTTATATTTGCCACTTTCTTTGTCCACTTTACTTTTAATTTTGTTTACATAACGATGACCTTAAAAAGTAAAACATATTGAGATTAATTATTTAAAAACTTAAAAAAAAAAAATTATTAAATAAAGGATGCCAATTACTATATATCAATGAAAAGGAGATGAACAAGTGAAATTAACAAGAAAACTATTTATACCTACGTCTTAAATTTTTTACTCTAAATTTTAACTTGAAGTATTAACACTCATATTCATATTGGAGAAAGTTTCAAATGTTTCATAATTACTTTAACTTTTCACTTGAAGTACATAATTCAATGTGATAGATTGTTTAGTCAATTTGTCTATATTCTACTTGATTCCTTTAAGATTATTATATTCGGTCACCAAGATTGTGTCCATTTGTTCTTGAGTTTTTAAAATTTCCTTGGCTACTAAGTCGTGTTGTTGTTCGACTTCTTCTTTTTCTTTTTGCAGAGTCACTACTTGTTGGTATTTTGTATTGGTTTTGATCAGCCTTTCAATTAGCTCTTTAAATCCTGCTAAATGGTTATGTGCCTTTGGTATTCTCTATATTCCCTCATGCGACCTGACTGCTTCTCTATACTCCTGCAATATGTTCTTTTGTTCTTGTTTTAATTTCTCGACCCGACTTCCTTCTTTGAGCACCTTCTTCCACCTCCTTGCTAATTCTTTCGAAATGGCTCTATGCAAGTCAAATAGGTATTTATCAGAAATAATGGTCGGGTCAAATGTGGATTTGACCGCAGAACTTGATGGGATGGTTGGGCAGATCATTCTAATAATGATCAAGGGAAACTTCTTTTTCCTTCTTTTATCTACAAATTTTGAGGGTTGACCATCTTTTGTCACCGTCTACTCTATTGTTGGAATAATCTCTTCACTTGTTTGTTCTTTTTCTTCCTCCTCTTGCTGATTTGTTTGGACTTCCTTGTCCACTATGTCCTGAGGATCTTAGGTTGGCTCATTTATGTTATTCTAATCAAAATCAATAGGATTGACCTCGGGGACGTGCCCCTCACTCTGTAGGTTCTCCAAGCTTTATGTTTGTATTCTTGGGGTGTCACTGCCTAGATCTGACTCCTTATTACTCTGGTGAGAATCGATTTTTTTTTATTTATGTTGTTTGCAAGATGTCTTCCTACTGATCCAATTCCTCGAATGGGTGAACCGCTTGCTTTTGTGTCTGATTGGCTGGCTTGCCTTTTTGTATTTACTCAACTGGATGATGTGGTGGATTTTGTTCCTTGGATGATTGATGTTGTATCTGATTCAGATTTACGAGAGGAACAAAATGAATAACATAATGAATACAATAACACAAAGATACAAAGAACAATAAATTCTATTGAATAAATAAAATAGGTTGAAACTCTAAAACTGCAGAACTGAAAACAACTTGCTCGAATGGTGGTAGTTATCTCTGAGAAGAGATGTAGTTGCTATGCACATCCATCTGAGAAGAATGATTAGATTGAGACTCCAAAGGCCTTTCTAAACTTACTCATGAATTCCAAAACCCTAGACATAAAAAAACCTAACCCTAGGAGATAAAACACTTAAAGTTATGTGGGCCATGATGGGTAAGTTGTTACCTCAACTTCTCGGGGTCGTAACTTTTGCATACGACCTCTGTTTTAGGCGTGAGGTAGCTTGTTGGAAAGGTATTTTCAAGAAATACACATTATGCTATAAAATTTTAACTAAGTTTACAATTTGACTATGGAAAGCAAAAAAAACACTGTTTAGGGCCCCAAAATGGTCCTGGAAGTACAAAAAGATGTAATGACATGAAAAATTCCAAAATAATCCAGTTGGATTAGGTGGGAAGCCACCAATCTCCACCTGGAAGATATGTAGGGCTTCATACAACCCCTAAGGTGTATAATTCACAATTACAAAGAATTACATAAGAACATGTTGAACTAAAACTGCCAAAAGGAGCTATTTGGAATAGGTGGGTGGCCACCAATTTCCACTTGGATTAGTCCTCCCCCCTTAGGAAGAAATAGTCTCCATTGCATTGAGTGCCCCCATCAGGTGAGGTGATTTATGTTGAATTTGGCCATGGGTGAGCCATTTTCCTTGGTGTAGGAGCTGCCCTTCCTTAACAGCCCGATAACACTAGATCCTCTGCTGACGAGTACCCTTGACCTGTGTATCCACTATCTGATCAGTGGATTCCTGTTCCATGCGGACAGGGTTGAGCTATGTTGGTGTCAATTGTTCTGTGATCTTTGACATGTCCAATAATGGTGGAAATTATGGTCGGAGGAGGTTCACATTAAACACTCAGTGCAAGCCAAGGAAGGGATCTCCACATCATCCAATTGTGTCATCTTCCCTATGACACCAAGCCCTTCAAAGATGAGGTATTGTGTGATATTGCTCCCCTTGAAGTTTGTGATGTTCTTTTAGGACAACCATATTTATGAAAATGACATGTTGTGTATGATTCTAGACCTCACAGTCTCATTATTACTTTGGGTAGACAATTGTACATGATACCATAGGTAGCGTCACATAACATTGTTTCTTTAATCTCTGCTAAGCAATGCAGTAAGGTAATTTCACAGATCAATAAGTTCATCTTCTTTTTGATCCGTTCTCATAGTAAGTAGAAGGTCACGCCACATCCATGACCTCTACACAGAGCCTCTCTTTGCAGCAGAAGCATGTGGATAGAATCATGGAAGAATACAGAGACATCTTCTCCTCACCCATCGGGGTACCGACGCACTGCCAAGTCAAGCATCCAATTAATATAACTCCCAATGCACCTCTGCCTAATGGACCATTTTATTATCTCTTGATAATGGAAAATGACAAAATCAAGCATCATATCCAAGAGATTATTCAAAAGGGGCACATCAAACCCAACTCTTCCCCTTGCAGAAGCCCAATTGTGCTGGTGCAGAATAAAGATGGAACATGGTAGCTTTGCATTGATTACAGAGAATTAAACAAAATCACAGTCAGGAACTGGTACCCAATTCCCCGAATTGATGGACTTATTGACCAACTCAAGGGGGCCAAGTTCTTCAACAAGATTGACCTAAATTCTGGCTACCACCAAGTTCCCATCGAACTGACTGATGTATGGAAGATAACTTTCAAATCTAAAGAAGGTCTCTTCGAATGTCTGGTCATTCCCTTTGGCCTAAAAAATGCACCAACAAATTTCATGAGGCTGATGGATGATGTATTGAGACCCTTCACCAACTGTTTTGTGGTGGTATATCTGTATGGAATCCTCATCTTCAACATAACTTGGGAGGAGCACATGCAACATATTCAACAGGTTTTGAGCACTCTGTGGTAGCACAAGTTATATGCCAGCTTGGAAAAATGCTCCTTTGGCATGAACAGGGTCCAATACTTGGGCTACATTGTTGATGAAAATGGGGTACATGTGGATCCAACTAATATCCAAGTCATCTGTGACTGACCAGCCCCGACCACACTAACCGAGCTTCAAAGCTTCTTGGGATTTGCCAAATTCTATTGATGGTTCATGTTGGGATTATTCCATATTGCATGGGTCCTCAGCCAAGTGACCAAGGGTGGTGGAAAGGAAAAGTTTGCGTGGGGGAAGGAACAACAACGACCGTTTGATGATCTAAAACATCTCTTGTGCACATCTCATGTACTCTCCTTACTCGATATCCAACAACCATTCGAGATTGATATTGATGCATACAACTATGTTGTAGGCACACTTTCTGACACAACCTGCCCCTCAGCAGATGGTTGCTCCACCAGGAGCTTCTCTTTACACTGGCCCGAAGAGTCCAAGCTCTTCCAACTCCCCTCGAGAGTCTTCATCACCCACAGGACACTCCTCGCTATCTTCCTTTCAGAAATCGGGAGATCGGGTCTCGCGGTATCGCGAAACTTGCAGCACTCTTCTCGTGCCCAAAACGCCGAACCCCAAACTCTGATGGTCAATTGGTCAATGCTTCGAGATGTCTTCACTCGAAATGCCAAGCCCTTGTAGTTTGAAACCCTGAGTACCGAGGTGCCGATCTCCGATGTGAGGCCACTTGTCCTCCGCTAACATATGCGGTCCCACACGGCCACGTCACGTCGGGACTTCATGGATCGCGAGTCCACAAAGCAAAGTTTCCTTACTGCTGGAAAACCCGAATGTCGAAACCTCGATGCTCCAGATCTGTGCCACCTGTCCCTCCGACAGTCAATGGCTTCGATCAAATCGGGGTATTGCAATTCGCGATTTCGACGTGCATGTGACTCTTGCACTCTCCAACCCCGATTCGCCGATATACAATGGCAAATGGATTCCTCTGTGCACCTGCGAGTTAACCCCCTCGCAACTCCTCTGCGATCTGACGGTCTACGGGGTTTCACGACTCTCCTCGACAATTTCAAGTCGTTGATTCTCTTCCTCTTGAGAATCCTCCGTTTCGCCACCTTCGTCCTGTGCAATCGGAAACAAAAGGGTGCTATCCCTCTTGAGTTTGTGTTCCTCTGACTCCTTCAGAGAAATTTCACGCACTTCCTGTGCTCGACTTTCAATCACTTCCAGCAGTGATGAAGTCTCCTGGGTCCTGTGCACTCTCACTCGCAACAGCCTCGACCTTTCCCTTCTCAGATTTGCTACTGAGACTTCACGCCCGACCTGCACTCACCTGCACGGCTTGAACGGCCCAATTCATTCTGAGTAAAGGAGAACCCAAAAGTTCAACTACTTAGCCCCCTCAACGCACTCTATGCGGAGGAATTCAACTGCACTCTATGCAGGAATCTCCTGGCCTAAGCAGAGAAACAATTGGAGCTCTATCTTCTCATTCTCTCAGGTTTCGAACCTGATATGCAATCACATATGCAGCATATAAAAGATAAGCATAAAAAGAAGCAAACATGCAAAGGCACAATATCAACAACACACAGAGATCAAACACATCCATGGAATTGAATCAAGCTTTCCTATTAATTCAATATCTGTACATGGAGGTTCTTCAAAAAATCTCTGCTCTGCTCTCTGCTTGCTCCTGTATGAATGAATGATGATACTACAATGTACAAAGGGAGGGTGTCTATACTCTGTTTTCCCTCTCGAAAGTAAAAACTATCTAATCTAGACTTAATTAACTTATCTACATGCATTAAATCTAGTAAATGCCTCAGCTACCTAAGGACGAGAGCTTATCTGCTCAAGGTCCGTTACAATGTATAAGTGCACTTCATCACATCAACGTATTAATGTTTGGCGGCACCAAATATCAAAATATTTCAAAGTTTGAATGCTGGCGTTGTCCAGCGGTTCTTTGCTCCACGCGCTGGCTCGCTTGATGAAGTGCGGATGCTCCTCCATCATACTCCTCGGCTCAAAATATTTCATGGGCTCCTGCCCATGAGCTCCTGCACAGTCTTTCCATGTCTCTGAATCACTTCCTCTGTTTCCCAACTGGCATCGTCCACTGGGTGATTTTTCCATTTCACCAGGTATTCAAAATATTGTTTTCTCCTGGTCTTCTTGCCTGCTCTTTTGTCTAATATACGTTCCATCTGCGGCTTTTCTTCTGCTGGCATCTGCTTCTGCCACTGGACCACTAGTTCCTCAGTTCCAGTGTCTTCTTGTTCAGCCCTGTATGGGTATAAATCCGAAATGTTGAAAATCGGAGATATCTCGATGCCCTCTGGAAACTCAAGCTCATATGCATTCTCGCCAAATTTCGTCAGGATTCGGCACGGCCCAATCTTTTTCATATTGAGCTTGTTATACGTTCCCCTTGGGAACCTTTATTTTCTCAAGTGCGCTAGAACCATGTCCCCTACTTCAAACTGAAGTTGTCTTTTCCTCTGATCGGCCCTGCGCTTATATTCCTGATTTGCCTTCTGCAGTCGCTGCTTCACCTGCGTGTGAAGTTCCTACATCGCTTCCGCGAATTCTTCAGCCCTCGCGCTGCTAGTCTCAGCCTGTTCTGGCTCCCTGAGCTCAGACACTCCTCTCGGCTGCATCCCATACAAGATTTGGAACAAGCTCTTGCCTGTACTTTGATTCACCGAATCGTTGTACGCGAATTCTGCCTGTGGTAAGATTTGATCCCAACTGCTGTGATGCTGCGTCACCAGGCTTCTCAACAAATCTCCCAAGCTCCTGTTGACTACCTCAGTCTGCCCATCAGTCTGCAGATGGTAAGAAGAACTGAATGCCAAGTCAGTCCCTAGCTTCTTCCATAGTGTCCTCCAGAAATGACCTATGAACTTGGTATCTCTGTCCGAGACTATGCTTCTCGGCAATCCATGCAATCGCACGATCTCCTTCAAAAACAAATTTGTGATGTGCGTGGCATCGCTAGTCTTATGACACGGAATGAAATGTGCCATCTTCGAGAACCTGTCCACCACCACAAAGATGGAATCCACGCCCCTCTGCGTTCTTGGTAACCCCAACACAAAATCCATACTAATGGCCTCCCATGGCCTCTCAGGTATGGGTAACGGCTGGTAGAACCCTGTGTTCTGTTTGCGGCCCTTTGCATGTTGACATATTCGACACCAGTCAACAAACCGCTTGACATCTGCACGCATGCCCGGCCAAAAATATGATTCGCACAACTTGGCGAATGTTTTGTCATGCCCAAAATGACATGTTAAGCCCCCACTGTGCTTCTCCTTTACCAAATTCTCTCTCATAGAGCAATCTGGAATACATAATTGGTTGCCCCGAAACAGCAATCCATCCTGGATCAGGTAGTCAATCCATGGACTCCTATCCCTGAGAACTGGGTTCTCGGCTGCTTCGTATGCCTCACCAAAATTTGCGTCACCTGCATACATATCCTTTAAATTTTCAAAACCCAAGGTTTTGACCCTGAACTCCTGCAGCAACAAACATTTCCTGCTCAAGGCGTCTACTACCTTGTTTGCAGTTCCCGAAATATGCTTTATCACAAACGTGAAATTTTGCATGTATTCTACCCACTTCGCATGCTTCTGGTTCAGCTTCTCCTGCTGACTTATGAACTGCAATGCGTGATTATCGCTGTACAAAACGAATTCCTTGGGTATGAGATAATGCCTCCACTTTTTCAATGCCTGGATGATGGCATATAATTCTTTGTCATATGTGGAGTATTTCAGCTTTGCATCATCTAGCTTCTCGCTGTAATATGCCACAGGTCTTTCATCCTGACTCAAAACCCCTCCAACAGCATACCCACTGGCATCACACTTCACTTGGAAGGTTTTCTGAAAATCCGGCAATACCAAAATTGGCTGCTCAGTAATCTTCCGCTTCAACAGATTGAAGCTCCTCTCCGCCTCGGCTGTCCACTGGAAAACTTTATGCCGCTTTTTCACGGTGTCCATCATTGCTGCACTTAGTCCACTGAAGTTTCGAATGAATTTCCTGTAGAAGCTTGCCAAACCATGGAAGCTCCTGACCTCAGAAACATTCCTCGGCGATGGCCAATTCCTGATTACTTCAACCTTCTCAGGATCCATCTTCAACTAATTTTCCGAGATTACAAAACTCAAATAAATGAGTTATGTCTGCATGAAGGAACACTTCTTCAAATTGATCAGCAGCTTCTCCTGCTGCAGTCTTCTCATCACAATGGCCAAATGCCTCAAGTGTTCTTCTCTGGTTTTGTTGAAAATTAATATGTCGTCCAGGTATACAACCACAAATTTTCCAATGAATTCCCTCAGGACTTCATTCATCAGCCTCATGAAAGTGCTGGGTGCATTTGTCAAGCCAAACGGCATGACCAGCCATTCGTACAAACCCTCGTTTGTTTTGAATGTTGTTTTCCACTCATCTCCCTCTCTCATCCGGATCTGATGATATCCGCTCTTGAGATATATCTTTGAAAAATAGTTTTCCCCACTTAGGAAATCCATCAAGTCGTCCATTCTCGGCAATGGGAACCTGTACCTGATGGTGATCTTGTTTATGGCCCTGGAGTCTGTACACATCCTCCAGCCTCCATCCTTCTTTGGACTTAGTACTGTTGGAACGGCACACGGACTAAGACTCTCCCTCACTAGTCCCTTATCCTGCAGATCCTATACTTGCCTTTTGACCTCCTCGTTCTCCTGAGGTGTCAACCTGTATGCTTCCTTGTTTGGCAAACTTGCCCCGGGTATGAGGTCAATGTGATGACTCACACTCCGCATTGGTGGCAACGAACGAGGTAGTTCGTCCACGATGATATAAACGAACTCTCCCAGTAGTTCCTGAATCTCCTCTGGCAAGTCGTCCACTCTTGTGCTTGTCAAGACAATTCTCGGCTTCCTGACAACAAAGAATTGTGGATCTTCATTCTTCTCCATCTCTGTGAGAAGTTCCTTCCCACTCATGAGAAGTATCATGCTGCTAACTTCTGGCTTCACTTCTTTATCCTTCATCGACAACAACATGTGTGTTTTTCCATCCTTCTCCAAGGTATATGTGTTCATCCTCCCATCGTGAACAACATTTCTATCAAACTACCATGGTATTCCCAATAAAACATGACAGACATCCATGGGAATGACATCACACAGAATTTCATCCCTATAGTCACCCATTTTAAAATTAACCAAGCATTGTTTTGTAACACATACCTGGTGTCCTTTCTGTAACCATGTCACTTTGTATGGACTCGGGTGTTTGTTCCTCTTCAGCTCCAGCTTCTCCACCATCTCGATCAAAACGAGATTGTCAGTGCTTCCACTGTCCACGATGACCTTGCATTTCTAGCCCTTGGTCTTGCAAGTCATCCGGAACAGTCTGCATCTCTGAGCTGTGTCTTCTACCTCCTTCTCGGGTTTCAACAGGACCTTATGCACTGTTAGTGACTTCCCACTTCCAGTATCTTCATCCTCCACATCACGCCTCTGCGCCTCAGCGACGTGAGATTTTCCTCTGTCCATTTTCCTCTCTTGACAGTCAACGGCTTTATGACCATATTTCCCACATGTAAAAAAGGTGATGACTCCTCCACGTCCTCTTCCTCTACCTCGGGTACGAGGAATTACGTCGGCATTAGTGTATCCTCCTTGCTGATCATCTTGCTGTCTCCTCGTCTCAGCAAATGGCTGCCTCTGCTGTGAGGTTCCACATTTTTCAGCTTTACCCTGAGGTCTTTTCCAATCCTCCTTGGGTTTCGATGTTCTTTATTGGGCAACAGCCTTTCCCCTAGGCTGGCTTCTGCCTCGCCCATGCTGACCTTGCTTGCAGCTCAGCTTTTCTTCGGCTTTCAGAGCCATCTGATACGCATCTTCAACTGTGCGGATGGTAACCATGCTCAACTCGTCCTGAATGTCATACCTGAGACCATTCAGATACCTTGCCACCTTCTCGTCATCACTCTCTCGGTGACCTGCTCTGATATTGAGCCTATAGAATTCCTCGGTGTATTCTTTCACCGTCATCATATTCTGTCTCAGGTTTTACATGCGCCTGAACAGAGTGATCTGGTAATCCCTTGGAATGAATTTCGCCTTCATCTTGGCGATCATCCGATCCCAGCTTTTGATCTTCTGTTTGCCTTTGGAATGTCT